>JNDS01005495.1:0-10192 GCA_000697035.1 Rhizopus stolonifer B9770
CCCAAAAAAAAAAAAAAAAAAAAAAAAAAAAAAAAAACGCGCTGATTGAAAAACATGAAGTTTTCGCGCATTTTGAAAATTTAAATGGTGTATACGCCATAAAGCAACAATCTTTTAGCCTTTGTATTTCTATAATCTATAAGCCTAAGTATATTTATAGTCCTAATTATTATAATTGCTCTTAATAATGGGTAGTTACTTCTTGTATGAAAAAAGATTCATTTGTGATCAGTTTTTTGATATCATGAGACCACTTTTATACATTGGGACTCGTAAATAATTTTCTTTCTCCTTCTTTTTTTTTTTTTTTTTTTTTTTTTGAAACTTTATTCGTCATTTTAAGATTTGCTAATTGTTTGTAAACAAAGCAAAATTGTTGTACAAAAATGAACCTTATATAAACGATGGAAGGGCGTAAATCATTTTTTCTTTCTTTTTCTCTTTTTATATAAATGTCAGAGATACCCAATAGTAAACGGTTGCCTCGTAATGCAGCTGCTCCTATACCCTTTACATCACCTGCACAGGCGTTTTTTGATCAATATATACCGACAGCATCACCTTCTGCTTATAGTGAAATAGATGTAATATTAGATGATGGTACTCTTCAAAGAAGAACGGTTTCTTTATCTACATTACCCGAAGACGATCTATTACCCGAAGACGATGAACCACCCTATGAACCGCCTTATCAACCACCTTATGAACCTGAGCATGACGAAAGGTAAATAAATGCATTAAAATAAGATACTTACCAATTATAGCCACAAGACCGTAAATACGCCATTATTAAGTGGCCCAAAAAAGAAGACTTATGGTGATGAAGATAGTGACGATTCCTCAGATAATTTTACTCGGAAATGGACATTTGATGGTTTGACAGCACAACAGAAACTGGTTTTGAAATGCAGTTTTGCTTATATTTTGGGTTGTCTATTTACATTCGTACCTACTCTAAATGCTCTGATTGGAAATAACCGAGTTTCATCTCATCTGGTGGCCACAGCAACTGTCTTTTTTAATCCAGCCAAGAGCCTAGGTGGTATGGTAGAAGCAGCCTTGTATGGTTGGGGATATACTTTATTTGCAGTGACCATCTGTCTTGGTTCGATGTTGACCACTGATTTTTTCATTGACCGACAAGAGACCCTGATGGCCCATACTTTTTCTTTGGTTTGGTTGGCAGCGGCCACTTTTGTAATAGCCTTTTTAAAAGCACATTGGAATAAGCCACCCGTTGCAACAGGTAAAATATATATTTATATAAATTCATCAAACTATACAACTGACTATCTATTTTAGCATCCAGTCTGTGTTTTATTATCATCTTTATTATTGTCGTGCGAGAAGGATCGGCGAATAAGGGAGATTTTGATACAACACGTATTGAGCAAATCACTTTTGCAGTGGCCACTGGAACTTTAATTACTGTCTCCTGTTGTATTTTGTTTTGGCCAATTTCAGCCAGTAAGAAATTAAGGTATAGACAATTACAAAAAAAAAATGTAATCTTTTACTCAAGAGATTGTAGAAAAGAGTTTGAGGCCACACTTACGTCGTACAAGGTTCTTTTGAAACTCTTGACCAAAACATTCTTGTTGGACGATGATTTGCCCGAATTCACAGCCAACCAATCCCTACAGACTGCCATTGAATCCCATCGAACCACTTTCACCTCTCTAGAGAAATCCTTAAAAGAAGCCAAGCTTGAAGTATGGAACACAGAAATTCATAGTTGTATAACTGAATATGAAGAGGTGGTCAAGAGCATGCAACGACTTGCGCAATCTATGGGCGGAATCAAGAGTAGTTGCGGTCTTCAATTTGAATGGATCAAAAAGAATTACAAGGTCAAGTCAGACCGACAGATCAAGAAGCATAAGGATTTGACCGATTTCGTGCACAGCATTCGACAACCACTCAAATCCCTGGCCTTTACTTGTAAACAGACCTTGCTTCATCTTCAAGTGGAGTTTTCAGATTTACCAAGAACGGGACCAAGCGATGACACCCTCATAGATAATCTCCAAAAGGCGATGGTACTCTTTGATGTTTCACAAAAGAAGGCCATGGAAAGACTAAATAGAAAGAGATATGTGCCGACCGACGACGTCTTTTTGGTCTATTTCTTTGTGTTTAATATGTTGGAATTCGCCCGTGATTTGAGTTCTTTGGTCGAATCTGTTCGTTCGCTTTCTTTGGCCAAGGAAAAAAAACAAGGTGGATTTGGTTTGTTTTTGGGTTATTTCACCGCTCCAAAGAGTAAGCTTGGATATTTGCTTTATTGTGTTTACTTATTTTTATTTCTTAAAAAAAAAAAAAAAAAAAGGCGAGACAAGTAAGAGTGTAAAGTTTGTACCAAATGAAAGACACAAGATGAATACGTTACATACACCGATCCCAAAGACAAAATGGAGAAGGATCGTTTTACGTTTATGGGCCACATTTTCTTTATTCAAGTTACAAAAGATTCGATATGCAGTGAAGGCTACGATTGCTGCAGTATTGTTAGCCTCTTTGGCCTTTTTACCTTCTACTGGCCTTTGGTTTCGTGAATGGCGTATGGAATGGGCCTTGATCACAGTAAGTTTTTTTTTTTTTTTTTTTTTTTTTTTTTTTTTTTTTTTTTCAATATAATTTTTTATAACTCATCCTATTAGTTGATGGTTGTTATGACACCCACTGTAGGAGGCACCAACCTCGTTTCAGTCTATCGAATCTTTTCAACCATGCTTGGATGTTTTACAGCCATGTTTCTCTATCTTTTATTCCCAGACCAAATGATCTCTCTTATTCTTTGCACCTGGCTCTTTTCTATCCCTAATTTCTGGATGATCCTACACCACAAACACGGCAAATTTGGACAATTTACCCTGTTGGCCTATAACCTGGTGATGCTCAACAAGTACAATGATCGTGAAACACATCAAGTGGAAGTCACCTGGCTCGCCACTATCCGGTGTCTTTCGATCTTGTTGGGTGTCGTCTTTGGTCTGTTTGTCACCGCCTATGTCTGGCCCTACGAGGCCCGTGTGGAGCTTCGAAAGGGCGTAAGCGACTTGTTATTGAGATTGGCATGGCTCTACCAAAAGCTGGTACATTCCAATTCTCAACCGAATGAAGAAATCGTCTTGCAAAGAACCTTATTAGAACTTCAAGAGCTATTGGTACAAACGCCCAATGAACCGAGATTGAAGGGCGCCTTCCCGGTTGAGACCTATAGGTGTATATTGACATCGTGTCAGAATATCATGGAGAGACTGTCGCTGTTGAGGAAATTGGAATGTGAAGAGATCAAACAACGTAAAGAGATGGTGGGTAATATTTTGCTTTATTTTTATATATTGGCATCGGCCATGAGGCTCAAAACACCTTTACCACCTTATTTACCGCCGGCTCGAAAGGCTTGGGAGACGATGGTGGATAGATTGAAAGAGTCGATGGGAGAGAGAGAGGATGTTTATTTGTTTTATTATGCGTATGTGACTGTGTTGGAAGATATTATAAGAGAATTGGATAAGGTAAGTCAATGTGTGTGTGTGTGTGTGTGTGTGTATAATTATACACAAGATATTCAACACTTTTTTTTTTTTTTTTGTATAGCTTGGAAAGAATATGACTTTATTGTTTGGTGCGATCGTACCTGAAAATCAATGGGAAGGTTTATTTCCGGACGTTGAACAAAACCAAATAAGCTATTGATCTTTTTCTGTAAATTCCTGAATATATGTGTTCTTTCGTCTATCTTCTTTTTAGTTCTTTTATATTGTGGGAACTTTTCTCAGTCTTTTGAGTCCATAAAATGTTTTTGGCGTCAGCTTTGACATCAATCATACAAAGAGTGTGGTGTGATATCTGAGGTGTGATATCAAAGGGCTGTTTTGTAACTGTGGAAATTTGCCCCTCTCTTGGTGTAATTCTCTCTACCAACTCTCTTGTATTCTAAAACAAAAGATATCTTTGAGATTTTTATCTTCTATTGCTTATTGAATGATTACTTTCGAGTGAAAGGCTACATAAAATCTAGGATTGTCTACGGAAATCGAATAAATTTAAGGCCCTGATTTCTTTGTTCGACTGGATGCTAAAACTATGCATTTCATTTGATTCACAAAGATATTTTACAAGTTTCAAGAAAGAAAAATATTTTTTTTTTTCATGTTTGACACGGAGGTTGAATTCAAATGATTTGCTTGATGATGACAAACTATTTTTCTCCTTTTTTTCTTCTTTTTCTCACGACTGATAAGGATGACAGAAGCACTGGCTGTTCTTCCATCATTTTCTAAGCTATCAAGTCGAGTATGGAGAGTACTTGGATTAAATCCAGGAAAATTCACGTTACAAGGTAAAAAAAAACTCTTTAAAACACTTGTTGTCTTACATCGAAGGCACCAATACATATCTTTTGGGTACTGGATCCAGAAAGATATTGATCGATTGTGGACAAGGTCTACCCGAGTATTTACCCCATCTCCAACACTCTCTAAAACAAACACAACCCGATGCCTATATCTCTGATATCATCATCAGCCACGGACACGCAGATCATTGGGGTGGCCTTCAAGATATTCTCTCCTCCACACTAGTCACGACTCACCCAATTCAAGTACACAAATATCCCTTACCCAAGGGATACACACTCGACCATATGAGAAATTTCCCCCCGATCCTGACTTTGCCACTGACCGATCAACAGATATTCAAAACGGACGACGTGACTCTTCAAGTGATTTACACGCCCGGACACACCCAAGATCATTGTACGTTTTGGCTAGCCGAAGAACAGGCTCTATTTACGGCTGACTGTGTACTCGGACAAGGCACGGCCGTCTTTGAAGACCTTGGTGCCTATATCCGAGGGCTCCAGCGATTGATTCAAAAGAATCCCTTGAGACTCTATCCGGGCCACGGTCCTTTGATCGAACCAGGTCTGCCCAAAATCCAAGAATATATCAAGCATCGACTCTTGAGAGAAAATCAAATTATAGAGTTGCTGAAACAGGGGCCAAAGAGTACAATGGAGATTGTTCGGGTGCTTTATAGGGATTATCCTGAATCACTGCATTTACCGGCCTCACGTGGTATCCTATTACATCTTGAAAAGCTCAAGGCTGAAGACCAAGTCAAGGAAGAAGAGAGTGTATGGCTTTATAAATAAAAAAAAAATTTTTTTTATTGATTCCTTAGCATATAAACATGAGTCTGTTTAGCAGCACAACTCCACATGAGCGCATGATGCCATCGACCGAGAAATTTGACAGGCACACCATGCATAATTTTTTGTGATTTCCCATTTTGCATATTGACCATCTCCACTGTGGCTTGACCGAATCCAATAGCGTACCATTGATCGAGCTTGATGAATTCAATGTGACAAGGCGGTTCTGACCAACAAAAGACCTGTGTTGAATAAAGACAGCCTGAGATGTCAATCACAAAGCTCTGTGCGCTCAGGGTGGCCAAAAAGAGCTGCGCGGAAGCCTGAAGAGCAATGGGATCGGGGGGATCCGAATGAGGTGTATTGATCACGGTTGTATAAGAGGGTGGGATAGAATATTCTGTACTGAGCGTTGTCGGTGGCAGATTCGGTAAAAAGGGCAACTGCAGAAGCGAGGTCCATTGCAATGGAGGTACACTGGCCAGCAATGTACCGTCCTGTTCTCGCCAGGTTCTTTCGTATATCCGTCGCAACGTGGGGTCAATAGGAATCGTTTCTACCTGACAATCCCTGAGCTCGATCACGGTAGCCTCAGTCGAGAAGACGGTCAGGATATGGCGAAGCGTATTACGGTCGTCGGCAAACGAGATTGATTTGGCTTCGGCCGGAATCCAGAATACCTTGAACCGATAAAAGTGTCTGAGAGGGTGATCTCGTTTTCGTTGCCAGAGCACAATCTTGTCGCGGTGAAGGGTGGCCAGAAAGAGATAGGCGCTAGTCTGATAAAATTGCAGATCTAAGGCTTCCTTGGATTCGGGCAATTTGTAATGAAATTCTTGAGGAATTTGATGATCACAGACAAAAAAGGGTTTGGTCAGACCGTCAACGATGTAACAACCTTGCTTTTCTATTGAGATTTTTTCTTTTTGTTTTTTGGCGAGTCTTTCCTTGAAGGCAAATCCTAAGCCGTTCATGGCCGAGATGGTTACTTCTTCGTTGTCGTGGTCGTCGTCGGGTGGGATGTTAAGAGCGGATTTGGAAGCTACCTGCTGCCAGTCCTTGAGTGAGGGGATATCAAATGGGCTCCTTCGACTGGCCCAATCGAGAGAAAGGACGCTGTAGATTAGTTTGAGAAGGGCGTCGTAGGAATAACATCGGACGGGCTTGCTCTTGTCAGATATCATCAGAATGATTCTGCAGCTCTCGATCACATGGATTTGACGAACTCGGGTCCATAATATAATAATCGGTTGCTTGGGTTGTTCAAGGTCGATCAGCTGGATGCCCTCGCGGTGGCCTAGCAAAAGAAACCGATCTTCTAATATACAACTACATTCATAAGGTGTGCTGGACCATGCATCAGTACTAGACGCTATCAGTTTTAAACCAAGTGATCTCTATTTTTATTATTAATCTTTTTACTCATTGTCTTTTTACCTCTTCGGCTGATTGTCTTGGTGGATTAGATTCTGTTGGTGGGGTGGTTGTAACAAGGTGGCTTTCGGTGGAATACGGTGGAAGGCTGGTATCGTTTGGTATATTTAAACAAACTTCATTTGTCATTTTTTCCTTAAAATGACACAAAAGAAAGAAACAAATTAAAAAAAAAACACACACAAGCGTCTGTTTAAATCCTCTCTGAAGTAATTTAAAATTCAGGCACATTGAACCTTTTTTTTTTTTTTTTTTTTTTTTTTTTTTTTTCTGTTCATTGCTTTGCATTAGATTGTTACTTCCCCTCTTTTTTTTATACCGAGATGATAGCTAAGCTTCATTCTGCTAAATCATTCACTTGATATCAGTGCACTTTACTTTGCATCTATAAGTTAAGGTCATACATATACAAAACATCATTTTCAAACTTGATTTGTTGCTTATAAGTCCAGATATTGCCCTTTGTAGATCAATTTAAAATATATTAAAATGGAGCCCTTGAAATGCCCTATAAGTCAAGTTTATCTACTCTATTGACTTTTATGAATGGAAAGTGTCTATTTTTCTTAAAAAAAATGACTTAGCATTTAAATATAAAGAAAAACGCAGCGTTAGATTTGTACTACAAATTTTATGCAGTGTGATCCCAAAGTTTGATATAAATAGTTGGCCCTCATTGCCTTCTGAAGTTCCTGAAAACATCTTTCAACACCTTACTGGTTCATTTAAGGCCCATATTTGCTGCACATCGCATGTTATTTCCCAAAAGCGTCTCTATCATTCATTTCTTTTTCTTGACAAATCCTTTGGCCAACAATCCATTGAATGTGTCAAAGTCACTAGTCTAGGTCATACAAACAACTCACTTTATTTAATTTTTCGAATCATCTTTCGTCAGAAAGGATCACTAATATTTTGGATCGGTTCAAAGAGCTTAAAGAGCTTCAGAGGATAATCATACCTTGTGTTTATAGTAAAAGATTAGGTAAACGGGTGGGAGAAAAAGTGGGTCATGACGAAGTAGAGCATTTGGTGATAGACCAGGACTATTTGCACGACATGATAATGTGCTTTGTCTGTATCCCCAAGATGGGGTAATTCATATGCTTTGTATTACAATCAGTTATATCAGAACAGATTTTTTATAGAATAGTGCTTTTTTTCCCCACCCTAAGTAAAGGAACATCTCTTTGACTCGTTTGAATCAACTATTACAAATGACTTACTGGATAATACGTGTTGAATAAATGTTTTCTAACTCATACGAAAGAGCAGAAGCTGTTGTGAACTTTACAGAAAAGTAGCTGAAAGCCATATACACTGGAAATATTGACCTTTTTTTTTTTTTTTTTTTTTTGTCAACAGATTGATTTAATGGTACTGTTTACCCAGAAATTAATAAATTGTTAAAAGCGGCGTTAGGTGACTTGAATAAACATAGTGTTTATAAAAAAAATGCTGGATTCATATTATAAGCAGTTAAAAATCGTACTGCTTATAATCTACCTCGCTTGATCGCTTTCTTTTTGTTTGGTAGATATTTTTAAAGCATGTGAAAATTTATTGTAAACAAACAAAAAAAATAGGGAAGGGGTGGATGACGCTTTTATGTCGTTTTTCATTTTCCAGTTTTTTCTTTTACTATTTAATATAAATGATTGGTCTTCATTACCAACCGAAATTCTAGAAAACATCTTTAAATGCCTTGGTGATTTATACGAAGCCCATATCTTCCGTTCGTGGTGCATAGTAGTCCAAAAACGTTTTCACCATTCATTCCCTCTCATTGACGAATCCTACAACAAATAACTCCTGAAATGTCTTAAGATCTCTGCCATGGGTCATGTACAGCTACCACCAAAAAAAAAAAATGTCCCACTTTTAAAAACCCGCAATATGTCTATGCGATCATGAAAGACCTCTTCATATGTATAAACTCTTATGTTTGGCATATAACATCAAAAACATCATGTTTTGTAGAGAAAAAGCAAGGAGTCACTATCTGTAACTTTTATTGAAAAAAATACTAAGAAAACCTGAAAATGAGATTTTTACCAATGGGTGCTACCGCCTTTGTTTCTAATAAATTCTTCCATTCGTCGTGGCATTGATTCCACAAGCACATTCCAGGTTTCTGCCTCAATAGAATCCCATGCTTCTTGAATTAGTTCTCTAAACTGGTCAACTTTAATAACGCCTCTTGCATTGCTTTGCACCCGGTCTTTCATTAGCTTCCATAGATTCTCTATAGGGTTCAGATCAGGGGATTGAGCCGGCCACTCCAAGCTCTCAATAGCTTGCTCTCTTTTCCAATTTTTTGCTTCAGCACAACTATGAATGGGGGCACCATCTTCCATCAATATAAGGTCAGGGTTGTAATTCCAGAATCTGAGTAATGACTGCTTGTATACGTTACGTACAAGATTTACTCCTTTTCTCTCCTTTGGGCTCATAAATACCAGTTCTGACTTCTCACCAAAGCGTATAGCACCCCAAGCCATTACCGAGCTTCTCCCACTTTTATGTGTACCAGATAGACACTCCTGCTTGTAGGCTTCGCCTACTCTACGCCATACGCGTATCGTACCATTTTGTTTCCCGATTTTGAAAGAACTTTCATCTGTCCATATGACTTTCTTCCACATGTCTACATCCCAGTGAGCATGCTCTTTTGCAAATTTGAGACGTCTCATCTGATGAGAATTGTTTAAAAAGGGTTTTCTTTTTGCTGATCTGTTAAAAAAGCCTTCTTCATGTAATGCTGCTTTGACTGTGTTCAGACAGGCTTCCTCAGTAATTAATGAAGCAATTTGCTGTAAAGACAAGCGTCTTTCTTTTTTACAACATTTATAAGGTTTCTGATTCCTCTATCATCAAACTTGGGGGGACTTCCTGAACCTTGTTTTCTTTCTACTGTGCCTTCTTGTTCAAACTTCTTAAACACTATTTATCGTACGACGTTGTACTCCCGTTTTCTCGCTGATTTCTGAGCTCTTATAGCCAATCTTCTTGTAGATAACTATCTCTATTTTTTTGATGGTAGGTCAATTGAGGCATGTTTAAAATTTAAAGTTATATTTTCTAGAAAGAAAAGGATTTAGAGCATCATAGACAGCATCATGATAGCATAAATTTATTGCGGATTTTTAAAAATGGGACATTTTTTTTTGGTACAGGATTTTAGGCTAAAATTAGACGATTAACAAATTAATAATTAGACAAGCCAATTTTTTTTTTGGAGACAGTAGTAATAAATTAGTAGATAATATACAAAAAAATATTAGACAAATTGCAGTTTTGAGTGGATCAAGTAAGATTTCGTGCATACCTGTAAACTAGTTGGTTTTTGTTACCAACAGAGAAAAAGATTATTGTTTATGTGGTAGCAGGCAAGAAGTGATTCGGGCGTGGTTGGCCGTGAATGATCGATGTAGCGATAGAATGCATATTTCTACTTGCATTTACATCCCTTTGCCAAATTGTTTGTCCTCAGGTCTGGGTAGCACAATGATTGCAGACAAGAACAGAGAAAAATGAGCTTGTTTCTGTTCGTAATTTTCGTAAGCCTAGAGCTTGGTATTTTGAACTGATATATTT
>JNDS01005497.1:0-23185 GCA_000697035.1 Rhizopus stolonifer B9770
GTTTTTTGGAAAAAAAACCCTTTTTTTAACCCCCCCCCCTTTTTTTTTTTTTTTTTTTTTTTTCTTAAAGTTATTATAAATGGCGTCAGCGAAGTTAGTACAGATTAGTAAAGATATCGATTCTTCTCGATGTAATGGTAACTGGAGTGCCATACCAGAATTAGCAAGAAGGTATAAAAAATACAACCCAGAAGGAACAAGTAAGTTAAAATTAAAAACAAGAAATTCTTATTCATTATTTTCCTCTAGTTCTTGAACAAACGATATTAGCCGAAGCCAATTTATCACAAATTGTTAATAAATTAAATGCACAAGATACTATAGAAAAGAGATTAGAACCCGAACAAGTAAAATCAGTTCAACAGCAATTGGAAAAAGCAATTCAACAACCCAATCCCGACAGTTCATTTATTGTTCAAAAACAAGTAAACTTTCATCATATTTGGTACTTGTCGTTTAATTTTTTTTTTCTTAGTTTGCAACAGTCATATTAGCACGTTCTCATTTTGAGTGCGGGGAATATCCAAAGGCGTTGGAAGTGATGCAGAATCTTTCTCTTACAAAGGATCAAGCAAGTCAAGGTTACGGTTTGGTTTTACTCTTACAGGCAAAAGCAATCAAAGGTAAAAAAAAAAAAAAAAAAAAAAAAAAAAAAAAAAAAACTAATCTTTTTTTTTTAAAATTAAAAAGTAAAGTAGTAAAAACATCATCTTTATTTGAATTTATTCGTCAATACCAAAAAGTTACAAGCACTCAACCTAATAATTGGCGCATTGAAAAGCGTATGGTACTCACACGTCATGCCATTCGATTCTCTTCTGATTGTTACCGCGAGGGCCGTTATGTGTTACCAGCCAACGTAGCAAGCGAAGAAGAAAGACAAACGTTTATTAGCGAACAATCTCAATTACATACAATTTACGAAAAGATGCTTTATTTACAGGTTCCCATGCCCAAGGCTGGTCAGGTCAACAAGTCAGTATTGGATTTCGTAGACCAATTAGCCAGTGATTTCGAATGGATCGGAAGTACCTCACAAGATTTGCGTGGCTTTAGAGAGGTCTTGGACCGTGCTTCACAACGCACTTTCAATTCGCCTAGCATTTCGCGTCATCTCTTTTTGGCACTCTGTCAGTTGGGTGAGTACAATGAAGCAGAACATGCCTTGAGATCCTATTTACATTTGGTCGGATTAATCTCCCATGGATGGGAGGAGACACATACACACGGGGAGGCATTGGCCGTAGATCAAAATGGTATCAGTATGGCCGTTTCAGCTCCTAGACCCGATATACTTGACGAGGATGTACGCGGAGATCATGATTCGATTGGCAACATAAAGGATGTCGAGGGTGAGGAAACGCTTCATATGTTGCAGGTTTTGATCGCTGCCATCAAAATGTACTGTAATGAACTGGTCAAGAGCGTGGACGCTGTAGAAATGGCGGAGATTGCAAAGGAGCTCTATCAAAAGAACAGGCGCTCCATCTCACCCGAAATCGCTGCTTCTCTTTATCGTGCAGTAGGTGTAGCTTATGGTTTATTAGGAGGCCAAAGTAACGTAAATTGATATTGATATTCTATCCAACTAATTTATTATTAGCATTTGATCCGGAAGTCCGACCGACTTACCACAAAAAGGCATTATCCTATCTTAAACAATCTCTCGACATGGACAACCAATCATGGGAGACCTATTATCAGCTCGCTTTACAACAAGCAGAGATGCACGATATTGGCCATGCCATCCAGTCCGTCACCCGAGCCCTACAGACCAATCCCTCTCACCTGCCCTCCTGGCACCTCCTCACCCTCATCGTGTCCTGTCCAGTCCAGGGCGACTTTAAGCAAGCCCTCAAGACATGCGAGATCGGCCTACAGCAAATCGAACTCAAAGACGACCATGACGAATCCGAGCAATTCATGCTCTTTCAAATGACACGCACTTGGCTTCTCTATGCCCTCAACGGGGCCGATTCAGCCCTAGCCTCCTCCGAGACCCTCTTTTCTTCCTTTGGCAAGATCTCGGTGATACCCGAAGCCTCTCAAAGCGGCTGTCACGACATGGTCCTCTCCGGATCCTTTGGCAACCTCAGCGATCTAAAAAAGAACCGCGAAAGAAGCTCGAGCTCGGCCAGCAACGCGTCGAGATCCAACGATATTTCCTCTTTGCGTTCCGGACGTACCCGATCGACATCTAACCTGGCAGCCAAAGTCAGCGCCGGGCTCTTATCCGTACAAGAAAACAAACCTCACCATCACCACCATGGTCTGCATCTGTTTGGATCCAGAAGTACGAGCAAGAATAAGGATTCACCCCAGGGATCGAATGCGAGCAACCCTTCCTTGGCCGAACCTTATGATACAAAGGCAAATAATTCAACCAGTTCCTTTCAGAGCATGTCAACTTCCATCACTAGCTTTCAATCACTTTTACAGCCTTCTTATATACCCACCAAGCCTACGGCACGTGCTGTTCTCAGAAGACAGCGATCCGAACGGATCTTGTCCGATCTTTGGTTATTGACCGCTCAGCTGTTTATGAAGCTCGGGAAATTAGATGAAGCCAAAAAGGCAGTGGAGGAAGCAGAACATGTGGATTGGACACATAATCCGATGGTTTGGTGTGTATTGGGCCAATTGCTCTTGGCTTCTCAAGAGGATTTGGAGGAAGTACAGGCTGCGTTTGATAAGGCGTTAGTGATTGATCCTTATCATGTCACAAGTCGTCTTGAATTGGCAAAATCTTATTTGTTACAAAAGAATGATCAGATGGCTGAAGGTCTTTTGGATACACTCACAAAATCAAATGGTTGGGATTGTGCAGAAGCATGGTAAAAAAAAAAAAAAAAAAAAAAAAAGAGGGGGGGGGGGAAAGGAAACCAATTTATACCAATATTTAACACATATTTAGGTTCCTTTTAGGTGAAATTTACAAAAATACAGAAAGAATAGATCGTACAAAAGCTTGTTTATTTTATGCATTAGAATTAGAATCCACTACTCCTATTCAACCATTTTCTATATTGCCTCGTTTTATTTAGAAATCGTTCATCGAGGTTTTTTTTTTTGTTAAAAAAAAAAACTTAATAAAGATATTTAAGAATATACACCATTACAGGCATTGATATATGTATATGTCTTTTGGACAATGTGGGATATCATTATTTATATATATTTTTTTTTTTTTTTTTTTTTTTTACATGTAATAATTTAAATACTTTGATTGTTATTTATCAGTATCAGTCTCAGTATTTTTATGTAAAAAAAGTTCACAATCGAACGACATTAACATTTAGATTTGAAAATAAAGTGTAAAAAAAAAAAAAAGAAAAATTCTAGTTCTATTTTCAGACAATTTAATTTTTAAGCAAGAATTCAGAATACAAAAGATCAACCAATTAAATCCCAATCAAAATTCAAACACTGGATGTGAGCCTCCAGGTCGTTTTTTTTTTTAATTATATAATTAATGTGACTTTAAGCGCGGAGTCCTAAAAGTAGTTTTTTTTTTTTTTTTTTTTTTTTTTTTTTTTTTAATTTTTTTTTCCCCTTCAAAAACAATGGCTTCACTTTCAAGGTAAGATGATTTATTCAAATTGAAAATTCTAACTTTTTTTTTAGTCTTTTACCAAAACCTCGCCAAAACCTGACGTCGACGACTTCTTCAGCACCCCAACTCGAGCAAAAGCTTACCCAGATTGTCACCAAAGCCACTAGTCATCGCATTCCACCTTATGGTCAACGAGAGAATTTCCGACCTCGACTTCCAGAGGATTTCGGCAACGGAGGCTCCTTTCCAGAAATTGAAATTGCCCAATTTCCTCTCGACATGGGACGCAAGGACAAGATGAATGCCGAACGCAAAGGCGGTGCATTGACACTCCAGGTAGATTCTGACGGCAACGTGAAATACGATGCCATAGCACGTCAGGGACACAGCGACGATCGTATTGTGCACAGCTCCTTCAAGGACCTTGTGCCCATAAAGGAGCGCAAAGATATGGAAGCAGACAAACTGGTCATGGACAGACCCGGCCAAGAAGAAGTGGAAAGCGTAGCCGAAAAGACCCGGATGGCTCTCGAACGTATTGTGAACTCCAAAATCAAGGCGGCCAAACCCAAAAATGTCGTATCCACTTCTGGTAGTAATACCAACAAGGATCCAACCTATATTCGTTATACACCCGCTCATACAGGAGCAGGGTTCAATGCGGATGCCAAACAACGTATTATTCGTATGGTCGATGCGCCTGTGGATCCAATGGAACCACCTAGTCATTTACATAAAAAAGTACCAAGGGGCCCACCCTCACCGCCCGCTCCCCTCATGCACTCACCTCCTCGCAAATTGACAGCTAAAGAACAGGCCGAATGGATCATTCCACCATGTATTTCTAATTGGAAAAATACAAAGGGTTATACTATCCCGTTAGACAAACGTCTGGCTGCTGATGGACGTGGCTTGCAAGAATTGACCATTAATGATAATTTCGCTAAATTTTCAGAAGCTCTTTATGCCGCCGATCGTCATGCTAGAGATGAAGTTAGACAGAGAAATTTGATGCAACAAAAATTGGCTCAGAAACAAAAGGAAGTAGAGGAAGACAAACTTAGACAGTTGGCTCAAAAGGCTCGTGAAGAAAGGTAAAAAAAAAAAAAAAAAAAAAAAAAAAAAGTTTTTTATTGACAAGTTTTTTAGAGCTGGATTTAAACCTTCAAAGGCAGAACCTTCTTCTAGTTCAAACAGACCTACAGCAGCTTCACTTATTGCAGATTACGATTCTTCAGACGATTCTGATCGATCAGAAAGTGAAAGTGAACAAGATTCACCCAAGAGAAACCAAGATAGTGATGAGGAAGAGAAGGCTAAAGAAAGAGATGAATTCAGAAGAGAACGTCAAAAGCAAAGACAAAGAGAGATGCGTATGAGTAATATGGGTACAGAGGCTAAAGCTAAACATCTTGCTCGGTAAATATTTCGCGCGCGCGCGTGTGTGTGTGTATGTGTCTGTATGTTATGTTTACAAACTTGATAGTGAACAAGGACGTGATATTTCTGAAAAAATTGCTCTTGGATTAGCCAAACCTACCTTGAGCAAAGAAAGTATGTTTGACGCAAGATTGTTTAATCAAACAGAGGGTATTGGATCTGGATTCAAAGATGATGATGGTATGTGCTTATATACTTTTATGGATAAACTAATCTTTTTTTTTTAAAAAAAAAAAAATAGCTTATGCAACGTACGATAAACCACTCTTTAACCAATCATCCACCTCAATCTACAGATACAGAGGAGAAAACCATGAATCTGAAGTATTAGGAAGTACAAACGCAGAAGATCTCGAAAACGCAATAAAGCAAGATAAATTCGGTACAAACCGTAAAGGATTCCAAGGGGCAGAGGGTAGTGGCTCAAGTGGTCCGGTTGAATTTGAGCGTGAGATGTTAGGAAAGCCAAAGACGACAGATAAAGATGTGTTTGGTTTGGATACCTTTTTAAACAAGGCCAAGAAAGGAAAAAGAGCAAGAGAAGAGGATGACGAGAGCGATGAGGATGATAATAGAAAAAGAAGATAAAAGTTTTATTTACCAAATAAATCTCTGAAATTCTTCAGGTTCATTTGGCCATGTAAAAGGTTTATAGATAAACAAGACCATGGTGGCTATCTGTAGACAAACGTAAAATACGAGAGCCAACCATGTGTTTTGATTGAATTGTGGTGGAGTATGGATCATATAAAACAAAAAGGGAATGATAAAGTATCTGAATTCTAATAAAGGTGAGGGTGCGAGTGTCAAGATGAGTGCAACAAGATATCCAAGGTTGAACAAGAATGTGTTTTTTCCAAGTCTTTGAAGGTTGAATTGACCACTGATGATGTAAAAGGGTACAAGAAGATATCTAATGGCCCAATGTCTTTTATAAATCTTTCTCCAGACATAAAAACTGTAATGTCGGTTGTCGGCCAAGAGAAAAGGATGTTCATATCTACAACAGAGTAATAAGAATAAGAGAGAGGATGTTAGACTTACGTGTATCGATAGACAAGAAATAGTGCGATAAAAACAAAAACAAGGCTGTATAACACTCTAAAACATATATTGGCATTGTGTACTTGATTTTGGTTTTACCTCTTTATGCTGGATTGAAGTATAAACTGGGGAAGTTGAGTCAGGGTCCATGGAAAAGAAAAGAAAGACAAAAAGCCAGTAAAGTAAAACAACTGGGGAAAATGAAGACCTGCCACATGATTTGATTTATCACCCAAGACAATCCCATCGTTCCAAACCAAGAATGCTGCAAAAGCTAAAATGGTGAACAAAAAGGTGATGATATTTGGCAAGATGACAAACAGATGTTTAAATGTGTTATGGATCAGACTGATGATCGAGTTCAGGGCCAAGTCTATTTTTTTTTTAAAAAAAAAATGAATAGGTATATGTGTGTTTGTGCGTTTTGTTTCTTACTCCAGCTATGTACCGAGTTTGAAGGTGGGTTGACTAAACCTCTGGTTGACAGAATATCAATGATGGCCAACATCATAAACAAACAAACCCAGATTACATTGGTTTGACGAAACGTAAGGGAAATCAAACCAACCTAATGATATATGTCAACAGAGTTCAATCCCTTCAATAAACTTACAATTCCTGAGAGATGATATCGTTTCTTGGTGAGTAACAAGTAGGACAATAAAACAAAAAAAGTAGATCCAGAGTCGGTGTAATATAAAAAGTTGTAAAAGTGTCCCACAGGAAACCAAGCGAGGGTCAATGCGTAAAGTTTGTTTCTTTTGAAAAAGCTACAAAATATAAAATACAATCCGATTGAAAACAGGATATTTGTGGCTCTTAGAGCATTGACTGTACAAAGATCATGAAATCCAATGCTTTTTGCTAGGTATTCAAATAGATTACTGATAATATATCTTTTTCAAAAAATAAATAAATAACTGCATATTTGTATCCCTATTTCTTACAATCCGGGTGGTGTGGTTAATTTTGGATCCCAAGTTAAATAATCGCCTTGACAATACTGCTGTGCCTGGGGTACGTGAAATATTTCATCCTATCAAGTTATAAGATTTCTATTTTCCCTCTCTTTATTTTTTTTTTTTTTTTTTGGGGGGGGAGGGGAGGTTTACTAAAGTATACCATATAGGGCTTAGAAACATGTTCATAAACCAATTTTGCATTCACTAGCAGATTAGTGACATGAGCAAGTAAATATGCCATGAAAAATAAAGAAAAGAAAAAGGGTTTTAAAAGTCAGTGAATATTATTAATAAATTAAACAATCTATTTAAGTGGATCTCATATCATATCCATTACTTTCTGTTCTTCTTCTTCTTCTTCTATTGATACAACACATACTAATACAAAGTAAAACCAAAGTAAAGAAGAGCAAGATGAGAGAAACCAATGATAACCAAACCGAGGTGCCGGTACTGACAATGATATTGACAAACTCACTAAATAGACTTCCAAGAAAGGAACTGGTTAAATCATCAAGAGCACCATCGATCAGGTTACGAACATAGATTTGCACCACAAAAGTGGCAATAGCAAACACAAGAGCCAATAATGTCAATAAAATAGAAACAGTAATCGTACGCCATCCTAGTCTACGACGTCTTTCGGCATGTTGATGATAGGCGTAATAGACCAACAAAAGAAAACAAAGCAAGACAGAGACGATAAAGATACCACCTTGAATACCTGCGAATTGAGAATGCATTGAAGATGGAAGTTGAGTTGCAAATGTATCAAGTAATTCATCCGAAGATCCTAAATAAAATTTTCAGTGCCGGGTCCAAAAAAATTATGGTTTCTTTACGGTAATTAAAGCCTAGGCTTGTTGGTGAACATATATTTTTAGAAGAATCTGTCTTGTATCCTTCACATATACGTAAAATACTTATAGTAAAGTAGTCCGGTATTGAGGTAAAGTACCTTTTGCTAAGTACGTTGGTTGACCCTGAAATTGCATCCAATTCGATTCTGGTGATATAAACTGAACTCAGGCCCGGGAAATTGCCAAACAAGACTAATATTTGTAAGATAAAGCTTGCTGTGATAAATATTAAAGTGGTAGACTGGATAATTGGGTGAAGCATATACAAGTGGTGGTCGAAAAAAAAAAAAAAAAAAAAAAAAGAGAGAGAGAGAAAGAAGGGACTTTTTTTTTTAGACTGGATGTGCTTAACCTTGTGTTATGTCATTGGTCGACGCGTTTTCTTTCTCAGTAAGGATCTGTAATGTACGCGACAGCACAGTTACACAGTACGTCATTGATATACAGTTTTCTTGATAATGATGAAACTAATCGAATAAAATATTTGAAAGAATCGAAATTATGAAGAAAAAAGGACTTGTCCTGTATTTTTTGGAGGGTATCACTAGGTGTACTTTATTAGATACTCCGTCTAGATAAGGCTGAGGAGGCAACCATTAAATTCCTTTTTTTTTTTAGTTACTAAGGTAACTCATTTATCATTTCAAAACAAAGAGGTAATAAAGACATACTAAGATATTGTTTAAAAAAAAAACCTATCCAATTCCAAGTAACTTGTTTGGCTTGACTTACTTCATTTACGATAAATTTTCTTTTGGAAAAAAAAAAAAAAAAAAGGGAAGAGGAACAAGCAATTAAAAGTCTTCTTTGCGGTTGTTGTATTCACAAGCTTCGACAGGAAGTGGCCAATTACTACCTCCTTTATTTGAACAATGATTTTTGCTCTTTTTCGGGTATTGAACAAAAAAAAAAGTAGCCAAGCCCAATGATATTTTAGAACGAATATCTGATACCAACAGCATCTCTGAAGAAGTGGTCAGGGCCAATGAAATATTAAAAGAAGTGCCCGAGGCTAACTCTAACCGAAAGGTGTGCATATCATAAAAAAAAAAAAGAAAGCTGTATTGGGAAATGTTATATATGAGCGAAACAACAATACTAAAACAACATTACGTGTTTAGTGAGATAATCAAATATATAATTGGTACGCTGGTTACACTCTTTCCAAAAAGTACATGAGAAAATCTGTTTCCAAGATTTCCAACTGTTGAAAGTTCTCCATCTCAAGGGCGTTCAGTTGTGCCTTTTAAACAAAAGATAAAACGTACTAATCCTATGCATCTCTCAAGTTGCTCAAACCAACCAGTAACTGCCCAGTAAAAAATTGACTCAGTTCGTGTTCTTAGAGTTTGCGATTTGGTCTTTTTTTTGGGGATTGAAACAATAATTTTTGCGAATGTATTGAACGTATTTAGCGAATCGTCACTTTTTTTTTTTTTTTTTTTTTTTTTTTTGCGGTTTGCAACTTAAAAACAATTGAAAAAATACAAAACTAATTTTGCTTGGTGTAACTAGGTTAGTTGGCATATAAAAAAAAAGAATGTATGCACAACAGGGACTAGAATTCCCAAATCTAACATGAGGATAGGAAATAAAGATTTTTTTATATATGTTTTGAACAAGTATTTAAAGGAGTTGGTATATGATCAATAATATCTTTTAAATTCATCTTCTTTTTTTAGATCATAGGCACTTTCGAGATCCAAATGGCCATCATTTTTGTAGCTGATTGTGAACTGACGTGTGGGTTCCACTGACTTGTGGCGTTTGATGTTTCTAAACGAGAAAGAATCAAATTTACTTTTCTTTTTGGAAGGCTTTTGGTTATTGAGTACAATCACACTTCGGTCTGGAGGATAGGCCGGATTGCTGGTCATGGCTGGTTGTGGTAAAGCAGGACCCATTAGTGGCATGTTGTGTGATTGAGCATGTCGAATATCAGCATCTGATATGTATTCCGGTCGATAGAGTCGAAAGCTATAGATACACATGGCCCAATAAACCTTGTTTGTGTTAAAAAAAATGACCGAGTTGGTTTTAACTTACATAGAATGAAAAAGTCAAAATATAAAAAAAGACACCAAATTTGATTTCATCTTGCCATAGACGATGACAGTTGTAATAATCATTGGAGAAGTTAAATGTACTATTGGACATGTCGTTTTGGATGACTGAAGCAGATGAGCTTACACACCAGGAATCATAGTCGGCTTTGTTGACTATAAATAATATCACGTTGACCAGTCCATCTACAAGTACAAGAAAGACACATACCCAGATTGCATGGGATAGCGATGTGATCTGAGTACCTCTATCCTAAGAAACGGTGAGCTTCTATTTCCGTGTATTTTCTATTTACAATAATTAAGATGACTAAACCAGCTATAGATACAAGGGCTAATATTAAATTAACCACCCCAAAAACCAATGTAGGTGTCTGCGGCATGTACGAATAAAGCACTAAAAAGATTGTTATTCAATGAATCATGATGTGTATATATACATACAGCTTGTATTTTGAAATGACAACACTGCTAAATACATTGAAAATCCCTAACCAAAGAAATCAAAACAAAGAACTACAATATAATAATCTTACAGCCCAAACAAGACAGATAATTCCAGATCCAATTCTTAGTGGTAAACAACCACAACATTTTGGCCGAAGTCCAAACATAGGCGTTGAATACATTTTTTTTTTTTTTTTTGGTTAATAGAAATAAGATAAAAAAAAAACAAGTGATTCCTTTCTCTTTTTTTTTTTTTTTTTTTTTTGAACACTTTTATTATTTTGGGAAAAGTGTTGTTTGTAAAAAATCCAAATTTGTAAAGCATTCAAAATGTCTTTCCGAAATAAGCTTTTTTTTTTATTTTATTGTGTAATGTCTATAGTTGCCTTTGAAGGTAATGAGAATGAACGATGGTGCTGTCCTTTCCTAGTAGTCTTCTTTTCCCCTTCCTCTAATTGCCAATCCACGGTGGGTTGAGTCGTACTCTTCCTGAATGGCCAAAATCCACTCAGCGTTCTCTTATCTTCTTCCTCCCAACGGATAGAAGTAAGAGATGAATTAGAAGCCGGACGCTTCGGAGGCTCACGCAACTGACTAAGCATGTCGATCGTCTTTTCAGTCACCCAGGGTCTCATGAGCACATATTGCATAATCAACTGCTGTTCCAAACCAATCAAGGTCTCCTCTGACTGCCCCTCCTCACTCACCATGCAGGCTGCAGCTGAAGTCGTCCCTTTACTTGAAAAATGAAGAGCGGTCGGTCTAAAGAGATGTCGTTTGATCACAAAGGAAGGTGGTGGCTGTTGTGGATATTCCGGCAAAAGCTGAAATCTTTCCATCTGATCCAGGATGGGAGCCAGTTCCTTATGGGCAGCTGTGAGATAAGTGATGTCATGAATAAAGACACCCAAAAAGGGTACGGCCGGCCGATTCCTTTCTTGGGCGTGTTGGCGGTATTGGCAGTAATTGTCGGATTCGGACATGAGTGCGCTCAGGACATCCAGTCGATTGATTTGCTTTTTGGGGATACATTCCCAAGTCCGACGGAGGCGTTGAATAGGCGGTGTACCCAGAGCAGAGACAATGGCCTTGAGGGTTTGATAGTTTGATAACAAGAGGAGTTTGGAGGCGACCTTAATCCAGCGGTTCAGAATCTCTGCGCGACGACAGGCTTCTTGAGGCAAGAGGATAGAGTGCTCGATAGTGCGTGTGAGAAAGTTGAAGAAGTCAGTAGAGGCTACTACACGGGGATGAGGGCTCCGTCCAGAGTGGGACAAGAGTGCTTCGGGTGAAATAGCACGAAAGAGGGCTGACTCGATCAGGGTAAGTTGGTAGGCTAGCAGACCGGCTGGAAATTCCATCATGGTTGGAATTGTCATGGCACTCATATACAGTGATCTGATCTTGGGAAGTAGGGTAGGATGGTTGTTTTGCTTTTGTAGCTGGCGATGGATGGTCAGTAGAGGTGGGACAGGGATATTGGGTATATAACCCACTGCGGGTGAACGCGTGGGTATTGAAAGACTGTCTCCAGTATGGGTTTGTGCGGGAGCAAGATTGGAAGAATCAATGACTGTCTGAAGCAAGACATCGCCCATAGTGATAAATTGTGAGCTTTTGTTTGTTTTTTTTGTTTGTGTGAGAAATTCAGCGACAATATCGACGGATTCATCTTCTTCGTCATCATCGTCATCCACGAAACTAGTCGAATTTCCATGAGCTCTCTTTAGATTCAAAGTATTAATCTTGGCTGGTCTGGGTGGGACAGGTGGTTTGGGTTTATGTGCAAGTATCTTTTCTAATTGATCAGTACTTTTTCGAATCAAATCAATAGATTGTTGGTATTCTGTTGTTCTATTTACAAGATCTGTTCAACTACGTTAGTTGCTCTCTTATATTTTTCTTACATTGGTGTGTGAATTTAGCCCGATGCAACTGTTGTGTGGATACTGTCACAATAGAAAGAAAAGCAGTAAATGCATCCTGATTGGTTTAGTCATACAGTAAATCATCCACAATTTACCTCTGTTTTTCCTTCTAACAATAATTGATTTGCGTCTTCAAAGGGATGGCTCATGTATGTACAAAGAAATGATATTTACAGAAAAGAAATGGGGTTTGATCTGTTATCTTCAATGCTTTTTTTTAGTTTATCTTTGTGACTTGTCTTTTGTTTCATCATATTACAGCTTGGCTGATACCGCCAATTGGTCAGCTTTTTTTTTTTTCCATGAGTTGATCTAAGTTAACACTGTTTTTCTTCATTGAAGTGGTAATGAATGCCTTTTTTTTTTGTGCACGAACAATTACCAAAAAGAGTGTGTATTCAATAGGATGTGGTGGCCTCTAAAAACTAAAAAATATAACGAAGCCACTGTGGCTATATTCATAAAACAAATAATCGTCTTCGATCAAAATTATCATATCCCATCAGATCATGGGTAACCTCCTGCTGAAAGTTCGATCATTTTGTACAGTTTTCTCTTCAGTTATATTTAGAATTATAGAATCGCCTGCCCCAATTACACTACGGGAAATGAGCGACTAATTAACTCCGATGAGGAACTGATTAACTATCCATTTTAGTTGATCGATTGCAAACATGAGTTGTTCATTATATTAAACTGGCTGTTTGGCTGCTCACAATTACTGTCCCATTAAAGATATATAAAGTAAAGAATTGTAGTAAAAAAACGCTTGGTAATAAAAGCGTACCAACACAGGGAAACTATTAGAGTATGAAAACCACTTGAACATTTACTTATAAACAAAGAATACAAACAAAAAAGCTCCTTCTTCTTTATTCAATCCTTGTATGTTATTGCTGAGATACTACAGCCTTTCATTAACAAAAGTACCTACAAATAAAAGAAAACTCAGCCATATTACTGCAAGAATTGTTCAATAACACCTTCTTACTTTCGAATGGCTTTTGAACGATTATAAAGTGTATGAATCCGATTAAATGATTCCGATAGAATTAAGAGCTACTTTCTCTTCGAAAGAAACTTGGTGTATACGTATTGAAAAATGAAAAAAAAATTGTAGTAAAATGCAGTGACCGCTCGATCAAAATTTTTAGAAATTCGAGCGTACCCTTATATCGAACAACGTTTTAGTGCGGGAGACAGAAATAGTTCCTGAAGGTTTCACCCTTAAATCGAGCGTTCCATTGCAACTAGGTCAAACAAACGTCTGAGAGATAAAACTGAAAATGAAACTGGCTCCCTCCAGCCTTCTTCACAACCTACTTCATAATGTTCTCATGATCCAGATACAGATTCATCAAAAGAGGATAATACATGCTACCAGTTCTTTATTCGATTAAAGAGGGAGAAACATTACACAGTGACTTTTTTATATATATTTTCTTTTGTCTGTTTGCCTGAGATTTATGAATAAAAGCGTAATACGCTAATGATATCCTATTATATGGAGGTAAAAGAGAATCTTCATGTGACACAGGTAGCTTGGATCACTTGGTTTGAAAATAGATACAAGTTTCGGCCTTTACATAAGCAATTGCCACTTTCTTGTGAATATACTTGAGCCGAGCGAAAGAAAGAAAAAAAAAAAGAGAGAGAGAATTATTATACAAATCGGGTAATTTTTCATACAATTGTTCGAATTTCTTTGTCAGGATCACGGTTAGTCACTCATTGAAGAATTTTTCCAATAAAAAAACACATTTGAAAACAGTTTTTCATTTCCTCCATACACCTCCATACTCGTCGAATAAATTTTCAAGTCCGTCATTTGGAGTTGTTTATTTTTTCCCCTGTTCTTCTACTTTTTTTTCTTTCTCTTCAAACTTTAAAATGTCTGCCACTGAAAACAAAAAGGCCCTTGTATTCTCTATTCTTAACTTTTTACAAAAGTCTTGTGAAGACGGTACTATCAACAAAGATGACTCCGAGGGTATTGAAGGTAAAGTGTTGTTCCCCTTTTGACAAGATATTAACAGTTACAGTTGCAATCCAATGTATTGGTGAAGCATTTGGTGTAGATGCTGATGATGAAGAACAAAAGTCCAAGTATTCTACTCAACCCGCTACATTGCTTTCCATTTTCGACGTTTATCTCAAAACTAAATCAAAGACATCGGCTGCCAAGGTATTTTTTTTTCTTTTCTTTGTTTACTTTTGATTGTTGTCATCGCAATTGACACTTGTTTTATTTTTTTTTTTAAAAAAAAAGGCACCCAGCGCCTCTACTTCCGCTCCTGAAGGTAATGTTGTTTAAAGAGTGTGTGGTTGAATACTAACAATTAGTAGTTGTACGTATATTTTTAAAGAAGAAATAATGTAATTGATCTTTTTATGTATAGTCTGCTGAAAAAGAAGTGAGCGAAGAAGATAAAAAGGAAGCCGAATCAAAGAAGGTATTGGGTAACCGTAAGGTCGCTGAGCGTAACTACCCCGAAGCCATCAAATTTTATTCTGAAGCCATTGCTCTTGATAACCGTAACGCTGTCTATTTCTCTAACCGGTAAGTAGACTGAGTGTCTCAGTATTGTTATTTATCATCTTTTTAGTGCCGCTGCATACAGTCAACAAGGTGATCATGAAAAGGCTATTCAAGACGCAAAGAACGCTTTAGAAATCGACCCTAAATATAGCAAAGCCTACAGTCGCATGGGGTAAGTAAAAGATAAAACAAAGAGAGAGAGAGAGAGAGAGAGAGCTCTAACTAGTTTTAAAGACATGCTTACTTTTGCTTAAACAAGTTTGAAGATGCAGCCAATGCTTACAAAAGTGGATTGGAACTTGATCCTACAAACGCTACCCTTAAGACCTCTTTGGCCTCAGCTACAGCTAAGTTAAACTCTGGTGCTGCTTTGGAGCGCTCTGCTGAAGCACCCGCTGGTGGTATGCCCAACTTGGGTGCTGGAGCCAACGGTATGCCCGACTTAGGATCCATGTTAAACAACCCTGGATTGATGAGTATGGCACAACAAATGATGCAATCAGGTGCTCTTGATGGTTTGATGAACAACCCCAATATTGCTAGAATGTAAGTCTAAACATCGAGATCTATTTCTTATTGTTGTAGGGCCCAACAAATGATGAGTGGTGGTGGAGCTCCCGACTTTAGCCAAATGATGAACAACCCCGAAATGATGCAAATGTAAGTCACAAAAGCAGTAGACAATAAACTTATTTTTATCAGGGCTCGTGAAGCTATGGGTAGTATGAACAACAACAACAACAACAACAACGGCAGCAATAATAATGGAAAATAAATGTATACATAAACATCTTTTTTTTTTTTTTTTTTTTTTTTTTTTTTTTTTTTTTTTTTTTTTTTTTTTGTAATTTATCTTTTTTTGTGTGTGTGTGCGTATTCACGGCCAACAGGACATAATCGGATTTAAAAATTGCATGATTCGTGGCCGGTTTATTTTTTTTCCCACGAAGGGAAATGTTTATAAGGTACCGCTTGGTTTATAAACGCATCTTTATCCAGAGAAAAAAAAAAAATGACTGATTACAAGTATATGCATGGTTTTGGTAACCACTTTTCTTCAGAAGCTTTACCAGATGCTCTTCCTAAAGGTAACGTATGTATCCCTTGACAAAACTAATATTTTAAAAAAAAAGGTCAAAACACACCTCAAAAATGCCCTTACGACCTATATGCCGAGCAATTATCAGGTACAGCATTTACTGTACCTCGTACCCATAACCAAAGAAGGTAATAATATATCTCTCTGTAAAGAAATATCAACCAACTTTATTTATTTTCAAGTTGGCTCTATCGAATTCGTCCTTCAGTAGTTCATTCACCTTTCAAACCACACAACGCTTCTGACTTACTTGTCTCCAAATACGGATGTGACGATGTAATTATCACACCTACACAAATTCGCTGGAGTCCCTTTGATTTACCCAAGGATGATGAAAAGATCAACTTTATTGAGGGACTTAAATCGTTAGCGGGTGCAGGAGATCCAGCCTGTCGTTCTGGACTGGCTGTTCACATTTATACTGCCAACACAGACATGACTCGATCTGCCTTTTATAACGCAGATGGTGATCTCTTGATTGTTCCTCAACAAGGTGTACTGGATATTTATACAGAATTTGGAAAAATTAAGGCCATGCCCAATGAAATTGTCGTTATTCAAAGAGGTATTCGATTCTCTGTGTCGCTTCCTGATGGAAAATCGTAGGTCTTATACTATATACCACTTTAAGACTAAATTTTTGTGGTATAGGAGAGGATATGTATTGGAAGTCTTTGGGGCTCATTTCGAATTACCTGATCTTGGCCCTATTGGTTCTAATGGATTAGCCAATTCACGTGATTTTCAGACACCTGTAGCTTCCTTTGAGCAAGAGGATAATGTAGAATGGCAGGTGATGACAAAATTTAACGGAAAGCTGTTTAGTGCAAAACAATCACATACACCCTTTGATGTCGTTGCCTGGCATGGAAATTATGCCCCTTACAAGTATAATCTTGCTCTTTTCTGTACGATCAATTCGGTTTCATTTGATCATATCGTAAGCTTTTTAGACTCCCATATATGACTTAACCCCCTCCCCCTCGATAGGACCCCTCCATCTTTACTGTTTTGACTGCTAAGTCAGATACACCAGGTGTGGCTATTGCAGATTTTGTTATTTTTCCTCCACGCTGGGCAGTGACCGAGAATACAGTATGTTTTTTTAAAGAGAGAGAACTAGGGTTTAACTGATTGACTAGTTTCGTCCACCTTACTTTCATCGTAATTGTATGTCTGAATTTATGGGACTGATTAATGGTGATTATGATGGTAAAACGGACGGTTTCTTACCAGGAGGTGCTTCGCTTCATAGTGTCATGACCCCACATGGACCTGATGCAGCTGTATTTGAGGGCGCATCCAACGCTGAATTAAAGCCTGCTTATGTTGGAAAGGGAAACCAAGCATTCATGTTTGAAACCAGTTTTATGTTATCCTTGACACATTGGGGACTTGAGACATGTGGAAAAGTACAAGAGGACTACTGGAAAGCTTGGGCAAAATTAGAAAACAAGTTCAATGCCTCAAAAAAATAAACGATCTTATTATTATTGTCATTATTATTATTATTCTCTTGTGGGTAACCAATCTGAAGAAACGACGCCTTCTTTTCTTAAGTGTCGAACCATTATTTCAAATGTGTCTTCATATACATGAAAATAACCCAAAGCCATCATTTGATCCGCTAATCCTGTTATCGTTTCAACCTTCTTACGTCTCACCACTTCTTCCTCTTCACTCAAAACATTGGTTGGTTCCTGTTTTTTGTTCTTGTTCTTTTTGTCCAACATCTTTTGTTTCCAAGCCGGCACCTTTTTCGGCAACGAATTTGCTAAAGATGTTAATGCTTCTTGTACGCTCTGTCCAGGTTGAAGATAATCTACAAGGGCACGGTAGACGTCTGTCTGTGTCTGCGGTAATTCAGATTGTCTCTCTGCTTCCTTTAGGGCCTCTTCGCGCTCTCTTTTTTCTTGGGCTTCTTTAGCATAATTGATATCCTTGCGAGTGATACCCTCCATCCATTTATCATGAAAGGCTTGAGGATCTTCTTTGTGACGAATATAATTACCCTTGTCGTCCAACGAACCCTCTTCCAGTTCAGCCTTCATATTAAAAGCGGTAATTTTACTCTCTTTTTTAACACCGTCCTCCACATCTTCCTCATCTTGATCTTGGTCAAACGATGTGAAATCTTGACCTTCTACCTCTGTGTTTGGGTTGGCCTTTTTTTTTCCCTTTGGATCCGGTGCTTCACCAAACATGTCGAAATCTTCACCTACTTTTTCTTCCTCTTCTCCTTTCTCTTTGGGATTGTCATCATCATCAGAGTCACCACTGTTATATCCAACTTCTTCATCGTCACTGGCGTAAACATCGAAATTAACTGCTCCACGTCGACTCTTTTTTTCTTCTAATTCATCTTGATGATCAAATTCGAATTCGTCTGAATTATTTTCTTTGGTCTTTGCGTCAAAACGAACACGCTTGCTAGAACCTTGTAAGCCGGTATTGATGCCTCTTTTCATTATTTTCTTTTCTTTTTTCAGGAAAGAGATTTATGAAATAAAAATTTTTTTTTTTTTTTTTTTGAAAAAAAAAAAACACCTCTGGGAATTACAGCGCTTCCAGTCCCAATTGGTCGCTTTTTTTGAAATCATTTGGTCAAAAAGTATTATCAAGCTAACGGATAATTTATTTATGCATTTGGGGAAATATTGATAGGAACCTGAGCATAATTTTGTATCTTTTTTTTAATAGCAATGAGAGAATCAATGATGCTACGAACGTGAATTGAAGCATTATCCATCACTAGATGATACCCTTTCATCTCTGAAAACTGATCCATAATATCTATCGTGCCAACAATAAATTGCATAAAATGCTCACCATTGGTTTCTTTATGTAAGTTTAATCGATCCCTAGGAGCTTTTCTCTTTGTAGCGCCAGCTACTCTTCTTATTTTCAAATTGCTAGTTTTTCTGACACTAACGTTGATAATACCAGAAGACGGCACTGCACCAAGGACGGTTTTTGAGATGACCCTGGTAGACAGAGTAACAACAATCGTTGGCTCGCCATGACTAGACCAGGCTTCTCAGCGTAAAAACTTATCGTTTCTTATGTTGATCGCTTAGTTAGGAAGCCTGTTGTCTTCCGCTCTTTTTTTTGGGGGGGGGGAACACCTGCTATGTATTCTGCCTTCCACTTAAGAGCCGTATGCGTGTTAACGTTGACAAGATTAGCTGCGGCGTCGTTATTCAAATTCTTTTCAAACACGTAATGGACATACATCTCCCGTTGAAATCTGGTATGCTTTGTATATTCAGTGCTCCTATTATTATTTTCAACTACTGTTGTATCCTTCATAACAACATCAGCATTGTATTGGGAGAGTCTTGACATATCAACTGGCGTATGCTTAATAAGCTTTTGCAAAGTCCCAGGTGTTGATAAGCGAAAGGAGGGTGACTCATTAACGGACATAGCTTCTCTGCCGCTATCATCGTAAAGGTTTCCTTGACCATCTTCAGTATAAAATGTTATGTTAGAAGCTGATATATGTTATGAATTAAAGATGTATTAAGTTCGTTAAAAGTCTTAAAAATAAGAATGTTGTTTGTTAGAATTTAGAAAAGTGTCTGGTAATTATATGATGGAAGAAAGTAATCTAAGAATAGCGGCTATAGACGGTGAACGAAGTGATTGACAATTATGTTGATGATGTAGAATATGAAGAGCGCTGGCAGTGAGAGGAGACAATGTCTTCGTGTAATTGGCTATACATTTAAATAGACACTGCGGGAGTGTGTTGTATTCACGATTGGATCTGTAATATGTGAAGAGCTTGTAGAAACAACAGGATAAGGATCCTGGTATTGAATTAACAGATCTAGAGACTTGTTGTAGATAAAGTACAGTTGATCCTTTATATAGTCAGTATGTAGGGCTGTTAATTATTGTGTGAGTAATGATTAGCATTGTCAAATAAAAAATACAAAAACAACCATTTAAGTAGTAATCAAAGATAAGATATAGTGTGTACATTACAAGAAACAATTCGAAATCCACAAATAAATGTTTTAAATATAGCATAAGAAAAAAAAAATAGTTTCAGGAATATGATGATTAGAAATTGACTTACGTTTAATTTTAATGGCCAAGAGACGAAAACAAGAAAGAGAGAGCAAGAGAGAGAGAAATGTTAGTAAGTACTTCTCAAGTAATTTATTTGAATCTACCGAGTGCACTTTTGTTTGTTCAGCCATAACTAAACTGGATAATTTTATTGCTATCTTTGGCGGACCCGAAGTTCTGTCGATTGCTGCCCTTCATTACTTTGGTAAATAATTTGAAATTTTCGTATCTCTCTTCGATCCTTAACAGAGAACTGAAGGGACATCATATCAAAATTTGTAATCATATACAAATGAATTGCTAATATTTGCATGCTGGATAGGTTTTATGAGCCATGAATTAGTAAACAATACTTAAATATAGTATGTAAACTCTCTAAAAAAAAGGACGAGGAACAATAATCAGAAAAACTAGAACCTGCTATGATATGAAGACAAAATAAAACAAAATGCTTTTAAAAAAGTAATCTACAGATGAATTTGAACCATAACGAGTTAAAAAAAAGAAGAAGGGCGTTTATGTCCTTTATCATTCTTCTTGAATCTTTTTAGTTTTTATATTTTATCGAAAATAGTAAAATAATCTACTGACAATAGTTATGGTCCCACCAAATCAATAAAAGTTTTCAAATGTGTTTGCGTCAACCGTATTTGCGCCAGTAGCTTAAAGCCACTTTTGTATAATTCATAAGTAAATAATTAAGCTAATGAAGTTTCTCAATCAAGCTTTAGGAGCAATTGAATTCAAGATTTCAATTGAAATCAGGTGAGTAAAAAAAAAACACTTTGAAATCCTACCAGAAGCATAATCTGTCCAATAAGCTTTGTTGCATAAACTAAAAACCCCGAAAAATATAAATCGTGCTATTCTGGTCGCTGTAATGAGGCAATCCACAATCTTTTTAAGACAATTTCACGCATAGTATTAAGGAAATTACAATATTAGTAAACTTCTTCTCCTAGCTTCTTCTTATTCACGTATAAATCAGACATATTCATTAAAAAAAAAGGGAATTATGATTGATCAAGGAAAATTGTTTTTTTTGCTTGAAAATTTTCAAAATAGCACTATTTTTCTCGTATCATTTCTTTATTCTTGTTCAGATTTACTTTTCTTATTTCATTTTATTCATTTAATTATTCACCCATTACCCTCATCATCATTTTTGCCTGTTCTCATCTTTTGCATTTTTTTTTTTTATAAAAGGACTAATAAATCCATTCAATAAAGATCATCTTTCTTTTTTTAAGGTTCTCGTTCGAATTGAAGCGAATTAATGGATCCATTTAGAAAAATCTAGCTGGTACAGATTATCTTATATTTTTACAAGACCTTCAAACAAGTGCATCGTCTCCCTTAGTGCATTATCATTATAATTAAATGACCCATTGGATTTAGCAGCCACCTAATTGCGACAGTTGGGTTTGCTCTTATCTCAATCAAATGGATTAAGGCCTTGTATTGGATACGGTTTTTGTTCTTATATCTCGTGCCAGTGGTGGTATTATTAATGTTTATGTATACATATATATATATATATATATTAGAAGACACGTTAGGACCTACTAAGTATTAAAAAAAAAAAAAAAAGCTTCCCTACTGCCTCTTCCCCTCCCCTTCCCCCTATTCAATTCCAAATAGGAAAATAGTGACTTCGAAATTTTCCCTCTTTGGGCTTTGCGTTGCTCAGACTTTGTAACACATGGTCTTTACTCAAAATGCTATTTGTCGCTGCATCAGGCATGATATATTAAAAAGGAATAATGCGTCATATGTCGAACAATAAAAACATTGAGATTTTTTTTTTGTATGTTACTTTATTTACATCGGCGATGTACAACTTTCTTGGGTTTTAGAGAAAAAATTTCTCGGGTTCAACTTAAAAGATGTTGGCCTACTATACACAAAAATGTAGTCCAACAATTTACTTTTTCTAACATGTTTTTGCAACACAAGTGTAAGGTAAAGGCTTTTTTTTTTTTTTTTTCGTGAAACAAACGATTGCCCTACGTGAGATTTAATACAAAGGTCATTTGTTGATAAGATGAAGATAATTCCCTTAAAGTTACAAGTGTAGCGCTTTGAACACAGTTTGCATAATGTTTTGGTGAAACAATACAAATATCATGCAGCAACAATATGGTACATTTATGGTTGTTTGGATAGTAAGATTTACTGGCAGTAAAGAAAAGAAGCGAATGAACATATTTACATCCCATTTAAGCTATAATACTTGGCTTTATTATGGACTTTGAGAATGTAATGTTGCATAGTGGCACCTATTCAAACCAAGTCTAAAGGTTCAAGGTTTGACGCTAAAGTTAGCTTGAGGAAAACAGGAGATGCGCGTGTTTCAACAAGAAATACATGTAAACCCCCCCATAAAGAACCAACGCGTGTATCGAAATGCTTTAAAAAAAAAAAAAAAAAAAAAAAAAAAAAAAAAAAAAAAAAAAAAAAAAAAAAAAAACCCTCGTTACCTTAGCTTGAGAGATACCTTTTTTTCTTTTTCTTTTTTTTTTTCTACTGAAAGATACAAAAGTTTAGAGCATCTATAATCATTCTCTTGTTTATAATCTTACTTCGGTGTTTCAAGGCTAGTTCGCGGGGAAAAGGGACCGACCATCTTGGGAAAATAAAAATTAAGTTTTTACGGATGTACTTTCAAAATTAGTAATTCCTTTTTTTTTTTGTTTTTTTGTTTTTTTGTTTACGTGGTTCGAGACGTAAGATAGATGACAAGCGTAAGCTTTGTTTAACAAAAGTACTAGTCACTCCGAGAAAGAAAAAAAAAAAAAAAAAAAAAAAAAAAAAAAAAAAAAAAAAAAAAGGGGGAATTATTTGTCGGAGACATAATGTCGTGTTATACCATTTTGGAATGTTATCTTATGATATTTATTCGTAGGAAAGTATACTACTCATTAATTCTCGTTAAAATTTTATTTCATTAACTGCAAAAATTGGTTATTGTCAAATCACAATTACTAAATATTTTTAATTCTTTTGGTATTGCTAGATCTTTAAAAATTCAAGATCGAAAATAAATTTATCATAAGTTGACTGAAAATTTTTATTTGGCTTCTGGGCGGTTGTTGATTAATGACAGGTCAATCTTTTCCTTTATGATACTTGTATGTTTTTTTTTTTTTTTTTTTTTTTTTTTTTTTTTTTTT
>JNDS01005499.1:0-47129 GCA_000697035.1 Rhizopus stolonifer B9770
AAAAAAAATTTTTTTTTAAAAAAAAAAAAAAAAAAAAAAAAAAGCCAAGTTTCATCCCATTGATAGGAATAGTGAAGCCAAGATCCAAGAGCGTTTTGACTGGATACGTAAATGGGATGAGACAGATATGTATTTTAGAAAAAATTATGTTTTTCTTGATGAGTCGGCCTTCCATATCAATATGAAGCGTACTATGGCATGGTCAAAAAAAGGGTCTGCTGCTGTGGTCACTGTCTCCAAAACAAGAGCAAAAAACGACTACTATTCTGGGTGCAATCTCGGCCTCTGGACTGATTCAATGCAACTTGAGACTTCCACAAGCACCAATTAGAAAAAGAAAACGAACAAATACTTCTGAAGTAATTAGCAGAGGAACAGTTACTGGTCATTATCTTAGCTTTCTGAAGGCTACAATGGATGGAATGGATAAGTTTGAACATATGAAAGGATATTATTTGGTCATGGATAACGCTTTTATTCATAAGGCTGACATTATTTCCAAATACATTGAATCTCGAGGATATCGATATGCTTATCTTCCATCATAATCACCCGAACTGAATCCTATCGAACAGTTTTGGTCTATCGTTAAGAGTAAAGTAAAACGCAACAGGTTCTTAGAGAGCGAGACATTGATGATACAAATCAGCGAGGCATCTAATAGCTTGAAATTGAGTGAATTTAAAGGATTTGTTTCTCATTCGCATAAATATTTAGACAGTTGTCGTAACGAAGAGCCACTGTGATATACATTCACGGATGCAAGCGAGAATTCAATTCTCGTAAAAAAAAAAAAAAAAAAAAAAAGGACTACATGAATTAGGTGGGTTAGGTGGAATTAGAAAGTTTCACATGCTTTCGTAAACGATCATGAGAATTAAATTGATGTAAAATAACACAAGTTCAGATTGCTATGTTTGTCGTTCCAGAGGGTCAAGATCAGGTGGTTGTGTCATTGAAGATGCCGCTCTCGATGAAAACCCAGCCAAAAAAAGTATTATTCAGTGGTATCGAGAGATCGCAAAACCTGTCGTGTTACCTTTACTTCAAAAACAGAAAAAAAAGGATTTAATAGTGCTTTAATGTTTTTTTTTTTTTTTTTTTTTTTTTTTTTTTTTGCGTAAAACTGTTGGTAAATCATAAACTATACATGAACAAGGACATACTAGTGAAGGGATATTTTTGTGGGAAATAATAATTTGATGGATTCCATTTCATCAACTGGCACAGCTCCTGTGTATTCGTTATACAATTGTTGATGGACCATTGTTTGCTTTCTTAACATGCCTACGAGTTTGGCCACAAGTTCAAATACCTTTAACCATTTGTACCGATCATTGTAAGTCATTGGAATGTCCACAGATCGCAATTCTTCATGAATGTATCCGCCAATGTTATCAGGATCGAACCTTGTTGAACAAAGTATGATCGTGCTGCAGACAGATTGCACAGAAAAGGTACGTAGATTCGTTGCCGTCGAAAATTGGCCATCTTGAAACTTTCGAACCAGCGCGTTCAATGGAGATATTGAGCTATGAACGTTCTTGAGGGTATCATCCTTTGTGTGCGGAATATCTTCCTTATCCTGTCCTGATGACGCTTCCAAAACAAATAAATCTTCGTGATACGGATTGTATCCAAGACCATTCACGTTTCTTGATAATCCAAGCTTCCAAACATCTGTGTCCATCATGGATTGGATATGGGATTGTGGGATCGTTTTGCACCATTCAAAACCAAGAAGACCTGCTTGATCACCGATGGATTGAAAAATGGGAATAACCTTGTCAATCCAAAATGTTGTAATTGTGGTTATTGTTCTTTTTAAGAGTGTAGTTGTATAAGCTTAAGTTGTGAATATAGTATCAATCAGTTGATATTGAGTTCAAAATAAAGAGCATATTGTTCGTTTAAGCGACCACCAGATCTTGTATAGGAGATCAATCTTGGTTGTGTTGATAAAGTAAAAATAAAAAGATATAAGAAGATAATAAAGGGTATTACAATGAAGATTATTGGCTTCAAGGGACTTGACTTTAGAGTATTTGGAATAGAATCAAAGGATAAGGATAATTGATTTATTCAAAGTAGGTAAAAGTGAATATAAAGAAAATAAAAATAAAAATAAAAAATAAAAATAAAAATAAAAATAAAAATAAAAATAGAAATAAAAATAAAAAAAATAAAAGTAAAGTCAAAAGTAGTAAAGTTCCTGTGGTATTCGTGCTTATTTGTGTAGAGACAGGAAGAGTTAATAGCTAACAATTACTATCTTTATTAAGACTAAAGAAGAACTATTAGATTATAGAGGGAATCCTGGTATATTGTACTAATGGGATTAGGCAGATAAGAATTATAAGAGAAAAAGATGATTTTATTAATTTTAGATTCAGATAATTCATATATACACGACCAGAGACGAAATGGCCGTTTTCGTTATGATATTCAAATCCCGTTTTGACCAACGAGTGACCAAACACGACAGTTCCTAAAAACTTGGAGTATTTATAAGGTTGGATAGTTGAGTTCAGACTGATTGTATACGATGTTTTCACTAGATTTTTGTATACGATCTTTTAATACGATGTTTTCTATCGTATCAGAATTTTGGCTTTCACTGCAGGAATCTACGGCTAAACTATCAGACCAGTACTGTTCTTCAGTGTCACAATGTTCGTTCTGATTTTGGTTTAAACATTTGCGCTCGATAACATTTGCCAGCAAATACAGTCAAGACAAATTGAACAACCTTGAAGAGTTGCTTTTCTTCAATATCCATTAGATGTTCACAGTTAAATAAAAATGTAGGCAATTCGGTCAATGACTTGTCCAACGCACATGATAATAGATCAAATACCTTAGGAAAGGATTTGAGAGTTGCCAACGATCTTTGTTCAACCAAGTGCGCATCCAAAATTACTTTGCCCTTATCAGATATATTCTTATTAAACGATGTCCAGATCATTGCCATTGACTTTAGTTTTGCAATGGTTTCTGCGGATAATTTCGGTTGATATGGCACATGCAAGCTATCAATTGCTGTTGTAAATGTCATTGTAGTTTTGTTATTAGAAAAAGATATGTTGGATGTGCACACCCTTTTACTGGTCGAATCTTGTTCGTCATTTTGAGGTCTTTCTTTAACATGCTCCTTTTGAACATGAATTTTAAGATCGCCTTTTTCTACAAAATGTGAGAAACAAGAAGGACAAGCGTGATGGTTTTCGATCGCAGGGTTACATAATGTGTTTGTATGGCGAATGTAAGCAAATTCAGTCGTGTTTCGATGCTTTGTCCCTGGAGCGCGTGCAGGTAAATCAAGATTGTGTGTTCGGTTAAGATGTTTCATTAAGTTTTGTGCCGCAGTAATTTCGGTTTCAGGGCACAGAAAGCAATTATAAACTAGTGCTATAATTCGCTGTTGCTGTGACGACGACATAGCAAAACCACCTCTCCCTATTTCAGCAATCAATCCCGCCTAACCCCCCTAATTCACGTAGTCCTTTTTTTTTTTTTCAAAGATAAGTTATATTCATTCTTCACAAACCGATAAAGTGTTGTCTTGGACACTTGGATTCCTTCAAACCTTCGAGGCAGTTTTTCCATCAATTGTTCTAGAACAATTGACGGATTCTCGTCAACCCATTCTAAAATACTTCTCTTATGTTTATCACTGAGGACGCGAGGACGACCAGAGCTTTTACGCTTTTTGAATAAACTATCAGGATCCTGTTCATATTGTAGTGCCCATCTTTGTGCCGAGTGAACATGCATACCCAATTGCTTTGCAGCAGCTGAAGCGCTCAAAACTTTCTCAAACATCAGTTTGAAAAATCTTGCTTTATCCTGATCCGTATAAACTGTGTAGTCTCGTTTAGTATTCGATTCTCTCATGCGAATGTCTCTACTCTGTGACTCATCCACATGCATAACGGCAGGCTCACGATGGTTGTGCACGTTATATAAAGTGCGTAAATAATCAGTATGAGAACTAATGGGTTGAAAAGTATACTGTTCCTCATCAACGACATAATCCATAGGTTCAGGACAGCCATGCTCATCAACAACATGGCCCTGCTCATCTTTATAAAAAAAATTGACTGTTCATATTTTGGTTGTGGAATAAAAGAAAACACACACACACACACACACACACACACACACACACACACACACAACCAGGGAGACGATATATCTATAGGTTAGGAATTGCCAAGCTTTTTTATACGACATCTTTTCCCCTGAACACGACTTTTGATTTGTCATTGTGCGAAATGTTTTTTGGGCAAACACAACTTTTATTTTTGTCAATCCGTGGCTTCATTTTCGGCAGGGTGCGACTTTCATTTTGGAAAAGAGTGTATGAGCACAAGACATTGTTTTTATAGGTTCAATATAAACTCTTTAATTCTGCCAGTGTAACTATCATATACGTGTTAGTATGATCATTAGAGATATAATAGAATTCATTATGAATAGAGTATATGCGACAAAAAAAAAGGGGGGGGGGAGCCGAAGCATATAATATCAAACAACACTACTTTTCAATTAATCAAAGTAAGAAAATATAGAGCTTTGGCGTTGAATAAAAAAATTCAGGTGTTTGAAGAAAAGAAAGAATGTATTGTTAATGACAATGGTTCCGACTAAATTAGTTCAACAGAATAGCTTATTATACATGAATAATCCACAAAGTTAATTGATGTCTATTGTCTTTGAAATACAAAGGCTTTGAATTAATCCGGAGATCCATCTTTCCCGTTGAACAGTGTATTCGGTTATTCAAATGTGAATTAAGCTATTTTCCTTTTTTTTTTTTTTTTTTTTTTACAGCCTCTTTTAAAAGTATGAGGTGTCTGTTTGTCTTCTTATTACTGCCAATATCGATCTATTGCTACAAAATACTTACAAATGAATCTTTAAAATATTTATCAAAGTTGACAGACGTTGATAGACTTTCAGTTAATGGGGATCTAATGAAGCCATTGCTAGTTGAAAGAATCTCAGGAACACCAGGAAATGAACAAGTACAAGAGTTTATAGTTAGTCATTTCCAACGACTAGGCTGGCATATTGAACTGGACTCATTTACAGATATGACCCCTCAAGGTCCTAAAAACTTTACGAATATTATTGTGACCCATAACCCAGATAAGCCCGCACGCCTTGTCCTGGCAGCTCACTTTGACTCAATGTACTCACCCGACTTTGAATTTATTGGAGCAACAGATAGCGCGATACCTTGTGGACTTTTGATGAACTTGGCAGAGACACTCAATGATGTTTTATCAGACGAAAGTAAAAATTATAGACAAAAAGAAAAGACAGTACAGATGATATTTTTCGATGGAGAAGAAGCATTTGAAAGATGGAGTGCGACAGACTCAATTTATGGTGCCAAGTACGAATGAAAAAAGAGCAAAGAAGAAAAGAACTAACTTTAACTACAGACATCTTGCTCAAACTTGGGAATCGTCTTATTTGACACATGCCAATAAAGCCTACAAGAATAAATTGGATCAGATTGAAGTGCTTGTGCTTCTAGACCTGTTGGGTGTGGCCAATGTTCAATTCGCAAATTATTATAGAACGACAAGCTGGCTCTTTTATAAGCTGATTGGTCTTGAGAGCAGATTGAAAAAACACTTGTTATTCAAGACAATGTCTGAAAAGACTGGTGAACGATTGCAGTCATTTTTTAACCCAAGTTCAAGACTTACATTTCAAGGCGAAGCTATAGGTGATGATCATGTTCCATTTTTGATGCGTGGAGTAAACGTATTACATTTGATTCCTTACCCGTTCCCTTCTGTTTGGCATACCAGAGCAGTAAGATCCTTTTTGTGTAAAACCCAATTTTTGATGCATATTATTATGTAGGACAATGCTGAATGTGTGGACCCACCTGTAGTCGAGAATATGTCACTTCTTTTTCGTGCTTTTGTGGCAGAATATTTAGAGTTAGACCCTTTGCCTCATAATGAATTGTAATAAAAGTAAATTGCTTGGTCCTCCCTTTTCATATCCCTCTCTCCCCTTTTAATAATCCCGCGTCAAGATGAAAGGGGTTGAGGACAGATTCTATTGTCTCACTTTAATAATTGATATAAATGAGACCCGTCACCAATTTGTTTGATAAATTTCCTCTTTTTTCCTTTATATATTTAATTCTGTTAGCGATGGACACCAGCGAAATTGCACTTATTATCATCCTCACACTCATCTTGATATTTCTTCTGATCGGCTTCGTCCTCCTATTAAGAAATATAAAACAAAGCAATCAAGGAATTATAGATGTTGAACAGCGCATTGCAGGAATAAAAGAACACCAGCTATCAACAAAAATACAAATGTACGAAAAAGCGATTGTTAGAGATGACATGCACTTTCAGACTATTCCTCTTGATCCACCTCCAATCATGACACCCAAAAAGGACACCAACAGACGATCGGTTCTTCACAAAATTTACTCTATTCGTAAAACTCCAAGCTCTTCGCCTCGTAGACCAAGCTCGATCAGACCTCCTTCATTCTTACCAATGCAAGAAAAGACACCAATTCATCCACCAACCTACGAAGAATCTGTTATTTAATTAAATTACCTTCATTTCTTTAATTAAATTTCATTTTATCATGTATACTATCTCAACTCCATTATAAGTATTTACACACAATTTCATTGTTTCTTCTTCTAAGGCTTGTGGATGCTTATCTACGCAAAATCCATTTCTTTCTTTTTGTTCCTTTTTTTAAACTTTTTTTTTCCTGTCATTAACCAATTAAGACGCAGACTGTACGACAATTCAAATACAATTCCGCATAAAATAAGATTAAAGCTTATTCTTTTGCATTTGATCTTGAAGGTTAGGTTTCTTTGTTGTCTGGTTTCTTTGAATTTGTTTATAGGCTTGAACGATTGAAAGATTCGATTCAGTCAGGATATGGATTCCCAAACTTACACTTATCTACAAATCTTTTAACAAATATCGTTTTATGTCTAAACAGCTCAATGTATTGATCACTCTGAATATTCATCTCCTCCTTTTCTTTTCTTTAGCAAATCCAAGCTTTACTCACAAAGAATCTATTTTTTGAAAAAATTTGACTCTTGTCAATTTTTCAAACCAATCCTGGTGGGACGAATAATGACCCTTTATTTAAAGCTACACAAATCCATCTCTCTTCTTTGACTTTCCTTTCAACTTTTGTTATGGCTTGTTTCGTGGATGATATCTTCTAGTCTCCCAAATTTTTAATGTATTTTGCATAAAGCTCTACCAATTCATTACACGCTGTTTTTGTTTACCTTTTATTCTTTTCTATTGCGCATGAGACGTTTAAAACGAGAAATATTTTTAAGAGAATTTGAACATATCAAGACTTCCTTTAGAAACTTTTAATGCTATGATTTCGTTGTAAATATATATACATATATATTCTGACCTCAAGCAAGACAGATCAATCATGCTCAATAACAGCCTCTGGAAACAATCCTTTAAAGGAAAAGAATGAGTGTAAAGCTAAACAAATGACTCTGTAAATCAATGGATCTTTTTTTTTTTTCCTTTTTTTTTTTGTTCAGAAAAGAGCTTGTGCATAGACAGTATTGAACTTTTAGAATAAAAAAGCTCGTCCGCTTAAGCGGTTTAATGTGATTTTGATGTGTCATTTTGGCATGCGCATAATATTACCCTTTTTTTTTTTTTTTGTTTCGTTTTTATCATTCTACCTCATTATATAACCTGCTATTTCTTTCAAGTTGCTTTTATTTGGAACCTTCCTGATTGCAAATAGCTGACCTCATTGCTTTGAATAGTGCTATTCTTTTTTTTTTTTTTTTTTTTTTTTTTTTTTAACTTACACAGCCTCTAAAAGGTATTATTTTTATTATTATTATTCAATTAAGATTTTTGCTGTGCTGTAAGAGATAGTTATAGGGAGTTTCATGTTATATGTGAGTTTCGTTTTTTTAATTTGCAACTAAAGCCCAAGTTGGATAGTTAGGAACACGTTACTGTCTTAATTTACAGTTCATCAAACTTAAAACCGTTTATCTGTTGGTTCTACTGGCTTAGATATAACGCGTATTTTCAAATGTACAATAAAGATGCTAATTACTGCTTTATTGTTATGCTTATTTAACCAATATCCATAACCATTGCATATTCATTTGTTTATTACAAAAATTGAAAGTGTGGAATAGAAACCGTGAAAAAAAAAGGTAAGACAGCCCAAACTGATATAAAATCAAGCAATAAACATATTGGCATATAAAAAAAGAAAAAAAAAAATGTAGATGGAATTTCACTTACAAACCACTAATAAAAATAGATGAAGCTTTGTGAGTAACCCGAATTATAAATCCGATCACCATATGATCGTGTTTTTAAAATGATTGAGTATTTCAACAAATCTAATCTTTTTCTTCTCATAAACATCTAATCATCTAAAAAATGACTGCTGCTCCTCACATCATTGATGGAAAATCTATTGCACAGTAAGTAAATAATTCTCTGTATTTTCTTGTAGAGCCCTAAGCACAATTCGGCTTAGAAATGTACGCGACAAAGTAAAAGATGAAATTACCCTATTAAAGTCAAAATATCCCCAATACTCTCCTTGTCTTGCCGTAATTCAAGTAGGAGGCCGCGAAGACTCGTCAGTCTATGTAAACATGAAACAAAAAGCTGCACAGGCTGCAGGCATTAAGTTCATTTACGATAATTTGCCTGAAGACGTCACTCAAGCTGAATTGCTTAAACGGGTCAAGCAATTGAACAACGATAATAACGTCCACGGTATACTCGTACAAATGCCACTCCCAGGACATATTAGCGACTCTGTTATTCTCGAATCTATTGATCCTAAGAAGGATGTTGATGGGTAAAAATCACGAGATAGAATATACTCAAAAAGTACTCAATATTTATAAAAAAAAATTACATTTAGTTTCCATGCATTTAATATTGGTAACATGACCAAGAAGGATTCCACACCTTTATTCTTGCCCTGTACTCCAAAGGGCATTATCCATCTCTTAAAATCAACAGGTAATAACTATAAGGGAAAACCATGTTGCGGGTGTATTACAGGATTAAACTTTAAACACAAACAGGTACAACCATTTCGGGGAAAAGGGCCGTTGTTATTGGAAGAAGCGATATCGTGGTACGGTTTATGCAAAATAGGAACCACTTGATGCTAATTTTTTTTTTTATTTTTTTTTTTTTACTTCTGCCACATAGGGAACACCTGTTGCTACCTTGTTGACTGCAGAAAATGCGACTGTTACTGTTTGCCATTCAAGAACTGAGAATATCGAAGCTCATGTAACATATTATAAACATCTTGGGCTAGGTGACACTAAACGCAGATTATATATTAGATTAAAGAAGCTGAAATTCTGGTAGTTGCCATTGGAAAGCCAGGATTTGTAAAAGGGGAATGGATAAAGCAGGGTGCTGTTGTTATTGATGTTGGAACCAACCCTATTCAAGGTTAGTAAAACAAACTATAGTTTTGCTCTATAGATCAACTCACCTGGAAAATATATAGACTCAACCAAGAAATCTGGTATAAAACTTGTTGGAGATGTTGAATATGCAGAGGCTTCTCGCGTGGCTAGTGCTATTACGCCTGTTCCTGGAGGTGTTGGCCCAATGACAGTTGCCATGCTCATTGAAAACACACATGTGAGCGCTAAACGCTTCCTTGAAGAATCAAATGTGCCTAACCGTACTGTGGTACCCTTACCTCTTGACGTTAAAACACCTGTTCCATCCGATATTGAAATTGCCATGTCCCAAACACCCAAGTTTATTACTGATTTGAGCAAGGAGTTGGGCTTGACTACAAGTGAACTGGAACCTTATGGCCATACAAAGGCCAAGATCAGTTTGGATGTATTAAACAGATTAAACCATAAAAAAGATGGACGTTACATTGTAGTTGCTGGGTAAGCATATAAAGAATGATTATAGAATAACAGCTTACCAGACCTTTATTTCCATAGTATTACCCCTACTCCATTGGGTGAAGGTAAATCTACTACCACCATCGGTCTTGTTCAAGCATTGGGAGCTCATTTGAACAAGATGGCTTTTGCATGTGTTCGTCAACCATCCCAAGGACCCACTTTCGGTATCAAAGGTGGTGCTGCTGGTGGTGGATACTCTCAAGTCATTCCTATGGATGAATTCAATTTGCATCTTACCGGTGATATCCATGCTGTAACAGCTGCAAACAATTTATTGGCCGCAGCTATTGACGCTCGTATCTTCCACGAAAACACACAAAGTGACAAGGCGCTCTTGAACCGTCTCTGTCCCGCCAAGAAGGGTGTCAGAACATTTGCCCCTGTCATGTTTAAACGTCTCGAAAAGCTCGGTATTGATAAGACGAACCCTGATGATTTAACGCCAGAAGAAGTTACCAAATTTGCTCGTTTGGATATTGATCCTGAAACTATTACTTGGCAGCGTGTTATGGACACAAACGATCGTTTCTTGCGAAAGATTACAATCGGACAAAACCCTACTGAAAAGGGTATGGAGCGTTCAACTGGCTTTGACATCGCTGTTGCAAGTGAAGTTATGGCAGTCTTGGCTTTGGCCACTGACCTCAAGGACATGCGTGAAAGACTTGGCAAGATGGTTGTTGCCAGTTCAAAGGCTGGTGATCCCGTTACTGCAGATGACATTGGCATTGGTGGTGCCTTGACCGTTTTGATGAAAGATGCTATCAAGCCTACTTTGATGCAAACATTAGAAGGAACTCCCGTATTGGTGCACGCTGGACCTTTTGCAAACATTGCTCATGGAAATTCATCTGTCTTGGCAGATAAGATTGCACTCAAATTGGCCGGGTCAGATGAAAATTCAGAGCCTGGCTATGTCGTAACAGAAGCCGGTTTTGGTGCCGACATTGGTATGGAAAAATTCTTCAACATCAAGTGCCGAGTATCCGGATTAGTGCCAAACGCTGTTGTTCTTGTCGCTACCGTCCGTGCCCTCAAGATGCATGGTGGTGGACCTGAAGTTGTTGCTGGCAAACCATTGTCAGATGTTTACACTGAAGAAAATTTGGACATTTTGAGAAAGGGATGTGCTAACCTTGTTAAGCATATTGATAATGTCAAGAAGTTTGGTGTCCCTGTTGTAGTTGCTATCAACAAATTCACGTAAGCAAATTAACTGCCTTTGACATTTGATTTTCTCATCTTTTTTTTTTTTTTTTTATAATTAGTACTGATACTGATGCAGAAATGGACCTCGTACGTGAGATTTCCTTAAGTGCAGGAGCAGACGATGCTGTTGCTTGTAACCATTGGGCTGAAGGAGGAGCAGGTGCTGTTGATCTTGGTAACGCAGTAATCAAAACTTGTGACAAGTCCGAAGGAAAATTCAATTTCTTATATGATCTTTCACTCCCTATTGAGCAAAAGATCGAAACTATTTGCCGTGATTTGTACGGTGCAGATGGTGTTGAATACAGTGACTTGGCAAAGGAAAAGATAAAGACATACACACGTCAAGGATTTGCCTCACTTCCTATTTGTATGGCTAAAACCCAATATAGTTTCAGTCATGATCCTCAGCTCAAGGGTGCTCCCACTGGTTTTGTTATACCTATTCGTGACATCCGTGCATCTGTTGGTGCTGGTTTCCTCTATCCCCTTGTAGGTTCTATGCAGACCCTTCCTGGCTTGCCTACTCGTCCTTGTTTCTTTGATGTTGACTTGAGTGAAGACGGCCGTGTTTTAGGTCTTTTCTAATTTAATAATAATTGCTCTAAAGCAATCTAAAATAATAAATAACTGCATTGTTCTTTGTCTAAATTTTCAAGAAGTGTTTTGATTGGAGGAAAATCTAGACTTATATTTTTGGGCCTGACCAAAAGCCACCCATGTTTGGAAAGGGGGGGGGATACACTTTTTTTTTCTTTCCTGCAGCACAATGTTGAATCGACGATTATTCTCTTCCAGTACAAAAGCCGCTGCTGAATATTATAAAATCACCTTAAAGAGATCATCCATTGGTCTCCCTGAAGATATTCGTGGTGCTTCAAGAACGCTCGGATTATTCCGTCTCCACCAAACCACATACAAACCTATCAATGCCGGTAACGCAGGTCTTATTCTTAAATTGAAAGAAATCGTCAAGGTCGAATTAGCCGACAGCATTCCCACCAAGGCAGAATTAGCAGCAAAGAAACCTGCAAGAGGTTATACAGTTGTTGGTCGCAAGCTTTAATTTCATACACTCACAATTATACATACAACAAGTAGAAATAAAATTCGTTATTGAAATTCCTATCAATGTTATTACAACCAAGTTTGTGTGGAAACCTGCTAAAATCAGGACGTAGAAAGAGTTTGGAACCATAGTAGCTAGGAAGAATCAAAAGACCTATCTACTTTCTTCTTTGTAGAGAACGTACGAAATATAACGCTTTATTTTGGGGAACAGAGTTTTTTCTTTTTCTTTTTCTTTTTCTTTTTTTTTTTTTTTGGAAACAAGGAAGCAGTAAATTCGTAATTATTGAGGGCTATATGCTTGACCTTTTTCATGAATTTTTTATCTGAACTTTAATCAAAAGTTTTCCATTTTTTTGTTGTTTTCTTTATGGAAAACTCGTTAAATTTACTCGTGTCAAAACTGACCGGTTTAAAGGTAGATCTATAGTTTCTCAGCGGGTTTTTTTGTTTGAAACTTTTATTTATCTATTTATACGACACATGAAGAGTAATGACTCGACTTATGTAAAATTATTTAACAAAGCAAAGTACACCCTTAAATATGCGAAATGCACTAGCACCAGTGAGAAAGAAGTGAACGACAGTTTTAATGGGTATGCACATACCACAGAAAAAAAAAAATTGTGAACAGCAGATTCACATTTATACAGATTAGCAGACAAGTTTATCATTAAAGGCAGACGCGAACTCTCTAATGCACTGTTAAGCAATAAGTTAGAATTTTTAAAGACATCAGTCAATATAGGTCTGCTTGATAGCAATGTGAGTGAGCTTGAAGAGAACTAGTATACGCCAGTCTTATTCACAAACAACCAATGTATAGCAAAGAATCTTAAAATATGATATGCTCAAGTTACTGCTCTGTCTTTCGTCGTCTTTACCTAATGGAAATTATATCCCTGAACGAATCAACAGTCCAGAAGAACCGCAAGTTACATGGGAAGATATAATAAGAGATGAGCCTTTGGCAGGAGATCATTGGAAAAGTTGGCCAAAAGATGAAGATTCAATAGAAGAATTTAGTGATGAAGATCTTTTTGAAATTGATCAAGCGACGCCTGAGCCAATAGTAAACTTTAGAGAAAAAAAAAACTTCAATAATGATATCTCTTTGACACGAAAGGATTTAGGGAAACGATACAACACTGGATGAATTGGAAGCCGACTGTTTTGATCGTATGGAGGTAGACGATCGAGGAGAGCCAGAAATTTTGGAACATTTAGCAACGCAACAATATTGGAGATCTGATTTTTCTATTACTGAGGGTGAGAATGAGAATATGTTTTTTTTTTTTTTTTTTTTTTTTTTTTTTTTTTTACTTGTTGAGCTTACAGTCGCATACTAGAGTATTCTTCTGGTCATTCTTTGCTCCAAAGACCATGTAGTTTGAATGGTGCGCTATCCGAAGCAATGCACCATGAACTACCGCGAAGAATTGTCAAAGAAGCAGACGTAATTAGAGAGATCATGTTCTTACTTAAAGGTCAGAGTGGAATAATGTTTCATTACAGTGACTATCGTCAAGTATTCCTGGTAATATTTGTGAATAGGAAAGAGACATTGCCATCTAATACAAAATGCCATATACAATTAGCTTAACAAAAAGTACATGGTCCAACACCTCAGTCAGGGTGCTCTTGCCTCCTTATTAGGTGAGTTTTGCGATTTTGGAACTATCCTTTCAAAACTTAGAGGAATGGCTTCACGTATACTGTCTGACGATTCGAGATATGGACAGACAGCCCAAGCCTTTGCAACTGCTGTTTACAAGTCATTATTAAGCTTTGAAGGACAACTTTCAACATTAGAAAGAGACACTAGATTCATAACAAAAGACCCTTCAAAAACTATATCAGTATTGAAGCTAAGAAACGCGCTACGAACTCAACTTCAGTGCTTCCAAGAAATACACAGTATTTCTAAATGTATACCATTTGAAGATAGTAGCCCAAAGCTAATCGCTTATCATTTATTGTCAACTCTATATGAGCGCGCTTTGACTAGTCAACTTTCAGGCCAAAATACGTTATACAATGCCATACTATACACGCTTCAACAAACAGTTGTTCCCTTCGGGCGTCTTATGGATGATTGGATGTTTCGTGGATCCTTAGAAGGAGACAAACTAAAGGAATTCTATGTTACAAGAAACGATGAAATTTCCATGGATGATCCAAACTTTTGGACAAAAGGGTTTTCCATCCAATTGACTTCCCAGGATACTGCCCTTATTTATTGTCCTTTATTTGAGAAAAGAAATGTAGAGCGTATTTATTTTACGGGAAAAGCAATTAATCTGCTATTGAAGATTAAAAAAATACAGGTAAGAGAAAAGAATATCAATAGTTACAATAAAAGGAAAACTGATCTATTCAATGGCAGAACGAGCAAGTAGATTTTGATCAAAAACCAACTTTGTTTTCTACAATTGTAGGAAATGCTTTTCCTATGCAGCAACCTTTCATAGATACAACAGACAATACAGTTGGAAACGATCCGGAGGAAGCTTACGACATATTCACACAATCTTTGTTATCTATGGTGAATACATCGAAAAAACCAGCACCACAAGATGTCAGCAGAAGTATCTCGAGCCATGATGTGCTTTTATTTGATCAAAATTTTATTCAATGCATAGAGCGATATATTCAAAAACCATACATGAACACCGCAAATAGACTGAATACTGCATTACACAACAACTGCGGCCTATCTGCTCAGTTAAGATTATTAGCATCAGTATATCTCATGCTTGAAAATGATATGATGCATTCCTTTTGCGAGATGATATTTGCCCAAATAGATAACAAAGAGAATTGGTTTGAAAAGAGGTCACTTAATGGTACATTTGTCGAAGCTTGCGAATCCAATGGATACGACGAGTCGGTTTGTATAGATATGGAAAGTATACACCCGAGAAACCAACCCACTAAAGGCATCTCAGAAACAATGGCATCCGTGTTACAGTTTATTAGCTTTAAAATATCTGTAAGTTAAAAAAAAAAAAGGAGCACCTAACAATTTCTTTAGATACCATGGCCATTGAACAATTTTATTCAAGAAGACATTTTGATACAGTATTCTAAAATTGCCAAGTTCTTGTTGCGTTTAAAACGTGCAAAACACGTACTTGAAAAAAAGATTAGTTTCAAGGGCAGAGTGAAATACGGAAAGAATGATGCAGACTATACCTGGCTTTATTCTGTTAGAATGAAAATGCTGTGGTTTGTTAACACTTTTTGGCGATATATTATGGTCACGGTAATATAATTAATATAAAAAAAAGTGTTTATGCAAATACACCGTGATTTACCTATGCACATTTACTCAGGTTCTACATGTTGAAACAATAAACTTTCACAGAAGTCTATCTAATTCGACAAATGTTGATGAAATAACAATCTTCCATGTAGCTTACGTTAGCCGTATTGTAGAAAAATGCATGTTAGATGAAAAGGTATAGTGTGTTTGAAAATAAAAAATCTTCTTAGCTTACAAAAGATACCAATAGTCAGCGATTATTAACATGAGTATTCTGAAAATGCTTGGTATGGCTGAAAACCTGGCAGGTGTTTTTTTGAAATACATTGATACAGAAGAGCAGATAATCAAAAGAAGTTATCAAGAACATAGCCCAGAAGACTTTGTATTTGATATGAGCTCTATTGAAAAAGAGTTTAACCTTACCAACGAATTTGTACTAAATGGTCTACTTACTTTAAGCAAGAAAAGCGGATTAATGTGGTGTAAGTTTTTGCGTGAAAAGAAAAAAACAATTGTGAATCTAAACCTGGCTCATAGGTGAAACCTTAGCTGCCTCGTTGAATGCCCAACAGCCAACAAATAACTAGTTTATGTTCATTATTCCCATGTAAATAGCAAACTTCACGAGTAGATGAAACTTCAAAAGTCTGTCTGATGTCAACACTAGTTAATTCGGGTTTGTACTGGATAGTCAACATTTTCTTGCATTAACTACTATCAGAGTAAACATTCGATATTGGAAAAGCTTATATAAAGTATAATTTATTTATATATTAATGATTTGAATTATATAAAAAAAAAAAGAAAAGAAAAGTTTCATATAATAAACAAAGGCAAATAATGAGAAAAGGGTGTGAAGTTAAGGTTGTTTAAGGCGTAATAATATAGTAAAGACATACAAAATAATGACCGAGTGGTATCTTGGGAACAGTCGTGAATACTTGATCTCTTTCGCTTACAACAAAAAACCATTACAATTCTCACTATTCCAACTACGTAGAGTCCTCGTTTGGATATTGGAAACTTTCAACTGAGAGATGTCACTTTCATTATGAACGATTCGTCACCTGATTCAATTGGTGCAACACTGAAAGTTAGAGCACTCAAAGAAATAAAACCAAAAGCATCAAAATCGGGGGCTATTAGTGACAAAAACAGTTGTCCAGTTTACACCTTATGGTGTTTTTACAATTCGAAAAAGGAGAGCCGAACTCATTTACCAGAAGACCACAAATTATTTGTCACAGGTTATCAAGCATTATCAAACACCCTATGGGAATCAGTAGCCATTGGAACCGTAGCAAACTAGTTAAAATATATTATGGAAAGTTTTGGGATTGACACATCCAAACACACCGTTCACTCAATCCGTGCAGCTGCAAATGCAAAGGCTATAGCTTTGGAAATGCCTTTTGAAGCCGTAAAGGAACATGCAAACTGGGATCGCAAATCAACTGCTTTCGTTTAAAACTACTATCGCCCAAGGGATCAACATGCCTGTGGTAGAGAAATGACAAGAACACTTTTTGTTGACATTACTGAAAACGGAACCCACCGATCATACCAGACATAACAAATGTGTGCAATCAGCTTCCGAATAAGGTGTAAATGATATATTTAAGGCTCAGTAAATCATGTTCCCTTTTGGAGATTTGGTATTTCCCGCCATTTTCAACTTTTTACATTTTGTTCAAAGTGCTATGAAGACTGGTTGTATAGACCTTTTGAATTTGAAAATCAAAGATTTTCTGGGCAGTGAAGTGGCCAGTATTATCATTGCCTAACTTGATAATACGAGTAATCAATATTTCGCTTTCTTTTAAAAAAAAAGGGGGGGGGAAGAGAGTGAGGTATTGGAAGCATAATGCTTACAAGATAGCATTAGTCTAACAAAAAGAAGACTTCGGCTTACTTTGTTGGGGACAAAACTAACCTTATTTGCCAGTTATTTGTATTTTTAGCATAAAAATCATAAAACACTCTTTCTTTTTTCTTTTCTACATTTTCGTGACAAAAAAATTATGACTATTTCAACAAAAGAAATGACGGTTGCCAGTTGGCAGAAAACTGGCTCTATTGAATTGATATCAAAGAACATTCCAAAATTGAAGCCAGGTGAAATACTGATCAAGGTTGCTGCCTCTGGTATTTGTGGTAAATATGATAAAGTTGATATATAATTTTTTTTTTTCTAAACAATTAACGAAAGGTACGGATTTACACATTTGTAAAGGTGAGACACCGCATGCTATTGAAAAAGTCGTTATTGGCCATGAATTCAGTGGATATGTTGAAGAAATACACCCCGAGACAAAGTCGCTGGTGAAATTGGGAGATTTGGTTGCTATTGATCCCAATGTTCCATGTAGTCAATGCTTCTTTTGTCGCAACAAAAAGTATCATCTCTGTACATCATTGTTCATTGTTGGGATATCAATGGATGGAGGCATGTCACAATATGTCGCAGTACCTTCTCGTACCGCTATTGCTGTTCCTCAACATGTTTCACCAGAAGTTGCTTGTTTGTCCGAGCCACTTTCGTGTGTGGTACATGCTGTCGATAAAGGAAACGTAAAGAGTGGTGATTCGGTATTGGTCATTGGTGCTGGTCCCATCGGATTGATGGCTGTTGCTTTAGCTAGTTCTAGTGGAGGACAAGTTACTGTAATCGAGCCTACTGAATTGAGGCGGGAAAAGGCGAAAGAGGTTTTCGGGGCAACTGAGGTTTATGCTCCTGGCACCTTAGGTCCAGTTAATGGAACGATCGGGGAGGGATTCGATGTTGTTTTTGAATGTGTTGGAAGACCAAACACAGAAACGGATGCTGTTAACTTTGCAAAGGCTGGAGGTACTGTGGTATGGGTCGGTGTAGCTAAGGTCGAAGATCGTGTATCTGTATCGCCTTATGATATCTACAGAAGGGAATTGACAATCACTTCAACGTTTACCAATCCGTATGGTATAGACCGTGCAGTAAAAATACTAGCTGAGGGAAGAGTAGACTGGAGCTCGCTTATTTCGCACTCATTCAAATTGGATAGATTTGATGAAGCTTGGAAAGTATTTACAGCTGGTACCGGATTGAAGGTGATTATCAAACCTTAACATGTACCGAAATTATTGAGAAAAAAGGGTAAAATGAATAAATTGCATACATTATCTGTTCTGTAAGATATCAGCATAAAGTTGAAGATGTCTTCCATTCATTACCAGGATACTCATAACTTGCAAACGGTTAGACTACATTAGAAAAAAAATAAGATTCATAATATTCCTGTCCCAATCTCCCTTATGCCGTTGCATTTATACAGAAATGCTCTTAAAATACAGCAAAACCACACACTTCTAAAAACACCACCATTTCATAAAAGAGAACAAAAGAATTCATTTGAAAAAAACTAAAGTATTCATCCGCAAAAAAAAAAAAAAAAAAAAAAACCCACAGTTGAATTCGTTTGTTTTGAAATGGTAAGTAAAATTATTTGGTAATACTGGGAATCCTTATAGTCATCCAATCTATACACAAATTTGAATTAAGTGTACCTGAAAAATCTATGCCTCTTCATCAAATGGGCCTATTTTTGTTCAAAGAATCTTTTTCAGCTTGACGTTGTTCTGTTAAATATATTTTTTTATAAGGAAGTAGCAATATTCTGTTAATATAGGTCCCTAATAATTATATTATGGTTGGTTTACCTCTTGCTTTCTGTAATAAATTCTTGTCTTCTTGTCTTTGCTCTGGTGTTCTAATCATTCTTATTCCCAAAGCACCATGAATCAATCTTCTGGCTACCATATCAGTGGTAGCTGGCCTGAGAGGGTCCCTGCCTGGAGCTATGTAAATCTGCTTAGTTGAATTCTACACTGAAATTCATATAATTACTATTTCGATCTCTAGAAGAAGGTTTTAACTCTGGCGTCTTTTGTTTGTTGTACTTATCATTTTCCTCTTTTTCTTTTGAGCTTAATCGCAGCTCTTGCATTTTGGATATTATTTCATCAAGATTACTATCGGAGGATTCCTCTCTATTCTTCTTGATTTCTTTGTCTTCATTGGTTAAACTGCTTTCATTTTGCTATAATGTTTCAAATGATTAATCATTTACCAAATTCCTCTTAAAGTAAACATACTTTAGTTTCTGAGTTGGTGTTATTATCTTGGTTTGCTGAATTTGTTTGATGGGAATCGAATGTAGGTGCCTTAAATTGGCCTCGACCTTTTTTCTTAACAGGCGTACTCTCATCGGCCTTGTTTTCAGGAAATTTTGATGAAGGTATGATGGTAGCGTTTTCTTTTGCTTCCAATTCCTTCCTCCGATGAAGAGGAACGTACACTTGTCTAGGTGGATTTCTTCTTTCTGGTGAATTGTCCATGATTAAAAATAAAAAGCTGTGCCGAAATTTCTATGCTTCAACAATTTCGGATAATCCGGGCCTGAAAATAAAGCCTTCCTATTGGCTAAAAATTATTTTTTTGCAGCACATTATTTATTTTAAAACCCAATTTTCAACAAAAAGCGTTCTTAGTTTAATGGTAGAATTTCACCCTTCCAAGGTGAAGGCCGGGGTTCGATTCCCCGAGGACGCATTTTCATTGGTTAAGCTCATAAAATGAGCATAACGAATTGATTTTGGCTAACTTAGCATTTTTTTTGTAGTGTAGCTGTTGTAATGTAACGTCGAATCTATTTTTGTCAGTTCAGGTGACGAGTCGGACTGAGAAATTGCTTTAAAGAACCAAATCTCTATATCAAACCACAAAAATCCAAAAACAGTGTTGCTCAGCAACCTTTTATTTCTTGGAACACCGAAAACATTACACAGAATCAACAACAGTAGCCGTTGAAAAAGTACCACAAAATCAACAACAATAGTTGTCAAAAAAAAATTTACAAAAATAGAAAAACCTCAAAAAAAACTAGTATAAATTATTGTAAAATGGTTGAAAACAAAAATAAAAATACAATGAGACAAAGTGATACTGGCTTTATTTACAAGTGGTTATTTATACTTTTTCTACGTATATGTCATATTTATGATATCTATGAATCTCTACCAATATTTATCTCTTCACCAGGACTATTGGATACCAACCGCTGTTGTTACTGACATTTACTATTATTTATCTTGTACGTCATGAAATGATCATTTTATATATCAAATTGCATGATTTGTTATACTGAATACAACATAAATATCTCTCGCTACCTCTTAAAAACTTTACTTGACTAAAAACTTCACTTTTACTTTTAACTTTATCTTTTTACCTTTTTCACTTAATAAATCAAGTGTTTTTTTTTTTATAAACTTTGATCTTATTATCAACGTACAAATCAAGACCTTTGAAGCCAATATATCTTCGCCGTAATCACCCTTTTTTTATTTTTTTACTCAACTCAAGTATGATCTGCTTAAAAATGATCTAATGGTCACTCTTACACGAACTATTTATTTTTTTTAATATATATTACAACACTTAGTCAAGACATTTCATTTTATTTTAACAAGTAAAAAATACTGTCTTTTTGTATTTATGTTACAACTTTTTTTTAAAAAAAAGAAGCAGCTTAGCTTTCAATAAATACTTCTTTTGAAAAACGTTTCTAAATTCTTATACAAACTTTAAAAATATATGCTTTATAACGTAAAATCTTATTCATAAAAACAACTAACATTTTGTTAAGATCAGTGCGGTACTTAAATGTTACATAAAAATCATGCAAAATTTAAAGACCATTAAAACTTTTTTTTGGAGTTTCGTCTGTCTCTTTCTACCGAAAAAGCGTCTTAAATATAGCAGAACATAGAATATATCTGATACACAGGTATGCTAAATAGAGTCAGGTTTTTTATACTACAATTAGGACACGAATTTGGTAACTTTGAAAACAAAAATTTTTTTTGCTTATTCATACATCTTTAAGTTGATCACTAAGTGCTTCTAGCGTTTTTTTGATCAAAATAGTTTAAGACTCGGCAATAACAATGTATTTTTCCAAGTCTTATTCTGTATATAAAGATACCTATTTGTGTTTATGATCATGATTATAGTAACAGAAAAACTACTTTTTCTGTTATTGTTTTTTTTTTTTTTTTTTTTTTTTTTTGTTTTTTTTTTTAGAAAAACGCATGAATGAAAATTCTTGAAAAAATAGATATAGTATTAGTAGTATATAGACATCAGCCCGTTTTATTGTCTTATTGCTAACAAAAAGACAGGAAAATGTTCGATTTTGTATATATATAACCATGTATTTGCTTTTATTTTTTATGACCCATTGCTTCTAACACTATTGGTCATCATAGTATTGTATGGTGCTTGTCCTGTAGGTTGTATAAATCTTTGTTGCTGTTCTACAAAAAAGGTTGCTGTTCTTGATTTAGGTTTTACCAAGATTTGCTGAGCACTATTTAAATAAACCGTCGAAGCAAAAATTTCAGGAGAAACAGCAGATACTCGAACAGAAGGAAGAAGCAAGTTTCCTGTTCTAAGAGGTACAAGACTGATAGGAAATTCGTTGAGCATTCCAGGTTTTGATACAAAACGAAGTCGTCTTTTTCCAGACAACAACCAATTCTCATAGTCCACATCAATATCGTAACAAAATTCGTGATCAACATTCTCATTGGTCGTTGCTGCTGTAGCCCAATAAGTAGATTGCTTAATTCTCAAAATACAAGGATAAGCCTCGGTGACTAACAGATCTTTCTTTGGTGTTAAACTTAGTTCTGCCGTATGCAAGATCTAAGTTGTAACAATAATGATAATGATAATGATAATAATAATAATAAAAGACATAAAAATATATTAGCCAACTTCATCATAGTATAAAATCGTTGAATATGTATACCTTTGTTTTTGGAACTTCTAAAGGAAAACTAATGGAATGCAAAGCAATATTCGGTGAGTTTTGTCGAATGGTTTGGGCAGTGACAGCCACATTTTTCTAAAAATATCATGTTAGTTTTTTTTTTTTTTTTTTGTAGATACACAATAAATGTTATTATTTTACTTCAAAAAACTCTTCAATTAAGTCTAAAAGTTGGACTTTTGTTTTGAGGTCTCTATGTAATAAAAATGATTCGCATAATTCTGCATCAAAGTCGTCTAGTTGAACAACGTCTGTCAGGCCATAACTGGCATAGTCAACAGATTTTAAAAATTCATCTTTCACTTTTTCAAATACATAAGGTAAATGTTGCTCAAGTGAAAAAGGCTTCAATTTTTCTCGCAACATATTTTCAAGACTATTTTCAATCTCTACAAAAAAAAAAATTGGTTTTTTCTTTCTGCTTATAACTGAGATGTGTTATCTTTTACATACCATCTTTCAGTGTGAGGAACTTTGCAGTAAAATGGATTTTTGAATTGACTTGATTATCAGTTTCTATACAAAATAATATTTTTAATTTTTTTTTTTTAAAAAAAACATTATTTACCAGAATCTTGTTTCTCGACTTCTCTTTTCACTAACTTATAAATGAATGTCACAGTTTGTCTCGGGAAGAGGGTCTGAGTAACAAAGTATGAGAAAGGAAAAAAAAAAAAAGGTACAAGTATATTACCAAATCACACTTTGCCAATTTTGATTCACTTTCTACTAAATAATATGTGGAAGGTTTTGCATGTGATCCAAATATGCGAACTGGTAATTCACCATTGCAAGAGAGTTCGACTTTTAAAAAAACGCTTTACAAGGAATTAGATTTGACAAACAATGCATTCGATCTTTTCTCTCTTTCTTTTTTTACCAAGTCTCTCTGAAAATTGTTGATTCAGTTACCAGCAGAGGTACAGTAACCCGAACAATATTAGAAGATACAAACTTGTGTATATTGCCGTTTGATTCATAAGTGATTATTGTTTTGACCTTTTTTTTATAATTTTTGTTTTTTTTTTTAAAAAAAATCCAATACTTTTACAAATAACTTCTTCTCCCCCCCCCCCTCTTTTTTTTTTTCTTTTTCGCTTACTTTATAATCAAACTCGGTATAAGATCCTTCATAAACCACAAACAACTCCAATACCTGATTAGGTTCCAAGTCAATCAAAGAAATTTCACCTGTTTCCAGCATATCCAACTGAATCTCTTTTATATCACCTAAAATTCAAAATATTACTTTTTTCAATTTTTTTTCAAATATATTATCACATGATATCTTACCGCTTGAGTGAAGAAGGCCAGTTACTTTTGATAACTGCACAATCTTGGTTCCTTCAGTTTGTGATTCCAACAATAAAATACCTTTAGTCACTTTCACTTCGCGACTATCCACTTTCACTGAAAACTTTTGACGTTCACCCAAGCAAACTAAAAAAAAAAAAAAACATTAGCCCTCCCTTTTTCTTTTCTTTTTAAACATGTTTTCTTACTTTCATTGGGCTGTGATATGGTCGAATATAACTGTTTTATATCATGATTCAATCTAACTATCCTTTTCTTTTGACCAGCATCAAGAAAGTTGTGACTAAAAACCAGTCTTCCCAACTTCATCTCACATGTTTCTACAACATAATTTCCAGAAGTCGATGTCTATTTATCAAAAAAAAAAAAAAAAAAAAAAAATTACAAGTTAGATAAGGGAAAATAGACCAGAAAAGAGCCAGATCACTCACTTCACTAGTTAACAAAAATACATTTTTACCAGGAACCAAATCCTTGTTGTGAATTGTAAACGATATTTGTTCCGGGTCATTTCCAACTAGTCTCAATGAAATGGTATCATAGCATATTTTCTAAATAACAAGAAAAAAGTGAGTTGGCAAAAACTTTAGTTAATAGTTTACCTTGGGAAGATGGTTATCAATACAAACTTCTACACTTGTGGTATCTACTGTATTTGGATCGTCAATGACACACGAGACGTGAACTGAAAAGATGGGGGAAAAGGGCCGTTTAATCTCTTTATCTAGCTTTCCTACATGATTGATCAATTCGTCTGTATAAAAGATCGAATCATCTGCAGAAAGGAACGTCGCGTTTCTCAAAAGAGCTAAAAGTGATTCCACATACTGACTATTCTTTCCTAAACGTTTTTGAGAATCGGCACATTTGATCAATAGACTGTTCTCAATTGAACTCCACTCTTGTTCCCCATATCTCCAAATCATTGATTCATATATTCTCACGGCCTCTTCATATTTTCCACGAATGCTAGTAGTCAATGTCTTGTTGAGTCCATTTTTGTGATAAAATAAAAATCCATCCACTTACTATTTTAAAGCTGCTATGTCTCCGTGAACATTAAGTGCGGCTCTTGATCTAAGACTAGCATCGTAACTTTTAATGGCTCTTGTACTCAGTCCCTATTTCTCCAAATATAAATACATACATATACATATACACACACATATATATATATATATATATTTCGATGCTCTCTTTTACCATGTATGTTTTGTCAAAAGCATCTATTGCTTGTATAGCTTCAATCAATTTCGTGTTTGTGATGCCTTTGTTAGCTTGTTCTTCAGCTACTTTCTCATTCACATTATGATTAATATAAATTGAGAATGGATCTGTCACCGGAAGATGTTTGCATCTGATACCAATTTTATCAAGCTATCACGTTATCTTAGCGTCTCTCTTGGAGTGGGATGAATAATAATAATAATAAAACTTGCCTGTTTTCTAGCTGTAAGTAATAAATCAGCTTTTACTGCATTGTAAGGTACTGAAAGTTCTGTTTGTTGAGAAATTACTTGTTCTGACAATGATTCGCATTCATTGACAACGTTCATACAAGCAGAAAATACCCATGATTCAACAAAATTGACGGGTAAATTTTCCTCGTTTTCTCGAATGGAAGGTATAAAGTTGGTAATGAATAATTGAGCACGGATCGTGACATCAATCACCTTGTGCATCTTGAGAAGCATACGGCACTGTCTTGCAAACAAGTAACATCGGAAATCAAAAACAGATATCATATTCTTGTTAATCATATCTCTATAATTCTTTCTTTTGAAATCTAAAATATTGCCACTGTCATCTCCTGGATCTGTACCACCAAAGTGTCCAAACCAAGCAAGTGCTTTATCTGTAGAAATAGGCTGTCAATAATAACAATAATAATAAAAAAAAAAAAATCCAAAGGTGGTCCCGTTTTTTTTTTTTTTTTTTTTTTTTTTTAATACCTTTTAACACTTGAAAAAAGGATGCTTCCAGTTCATCATATTGAATAAGTGCATCTTCATATAAAGTCATAATTTCAAAAGCCTGAGCCAAACCTTCCTTTAAAATAAAAAAAGTACAATAATTCCATCCAGGCATATGTCGCTGCATATCTAAACGTCGGGTATCTTCCTGTATTTGAAGCACTTGCATATCAAAACTGGATAATATACACTCCTTCATTTTCTCTATAAACGTTGTCCATAATCCTGACTGGGGTCCATCAGGGTCTCTTTTACGAATAAATACACACCTTAAGAGAGAGGGAGAGAGCCCTTTTAGTTTTTTCTTTTTTTTTTTGTATTTCAGGTGTATTCTTTACCTATCTTGCTTTGGTGGATTATAATCTGTACGAATTTTATCAAAAACAGAAGATTTTAAACCCAAATAATTGTTGGAACGTTTCGTATCTGCTTCTGCTACATAAACAATTAACCATTCTTGATTCTTTTTAGACTGAATAAGCTCAAGCCAGTTTTTGATGCTTTTTCGAATTCGTGTTTTATAAACTTCATTATCCTAATTAACAGTAATTCAATTCCATGTTTCTTCAATAAAGAGGGATGTATATGTATGAGTCTGTTTACCTCACATGTAACAAAATAAAGGTTCAGATAGATAGTTTGTGTTGTGGTCAATAAAGGAAGTGGTGAAGAATCAGGTGTGAATCTTTTCAGGTCAACTTCCAAAGTCGGAATTAAACATTCTGCTCGTTGACTGGAAGGTTGCCACTTTAAGTTACGAAGAGGAAGTCTTGCAGAAAGGTCATCTGCTACAAACGGCCATACTTCATATTCATCACAGTCTGTACAACAAAAGGTGTAAGTAAAACATCAAATAACGCTGATTCTCAAATTACATGTCACTGTTAGCTTCTGTCCACTCATTGGTTTTCTTTTAAAGGTGTATGATATTGAAGTGAAGGGCTGAGGAGAAAAAAAAAAAAAAAAAAAGAGAATAATACTGAGTGCGCTCAAGATGATCGCGTAAATTTTATAATTCCTTTTATAGACTGCTTTATAAATGGTAAGATAAAGTCGAACACACCTTTTTTTTTTAAAAAAAAAAATCCGTTCGGTGTCATCACATTGGGTGTAATTGCTTATGTTATTCAAAGACAAATAATAAGTGTTCTGTAAAAAAAATCAAGTCTATTTATTAATTTATTGACGAGCAGCGATTTCCTTGGCTTCAAGGGCAGCACGCTTAGCCATCTTGGCGTTGGACTTGGGACCCATGATTCCACCACCCCAGTGACGACGAGAATCTTCCCACTTTTCAGCAAAGTTGGTGTTGATAGCAGAGACAACAGTGGCTAATTCAGCCTTATCAGCTTCAGAGACTTCGGTCAAGACGAGAGCAGTAGCAGTCTTCTTGTGGACGAGCGTACCGAGACGAGCCTTACCCTTAACGATACAGTAAGGGATACCCATCTTACGGCAAAGAGCGGGGAGCCAGATGACCAATTCAATGGGGTCAACATCGTCAGCAATGACAACCAATTGAGCCTTCTTGGCTTCGATCAAGGCAGTGATGTGGTTGATACCGTACTTGATAGCGAGGGGCTTGTCAGTCTTGGCAACTTCCTTCTTTTCAGCCTTGGCAGCAGCAGCGGCACGGAGACGTTCACGCTTTTCTTGCTTGCTTTCAGGTCTGTACTTGTGCATCAACTTGAAGAGTTGAGTAGCAGTGTTCTTGTCCAAAACTTGAGTGAATTGGTTAAGAGCAGGAGGGACCTTAAGACGTTGGTAAAGGATCTTCTTTTGACGTTGAAGACGAACGTAATGAGGCCACTTGACGAAACGAGCGACATCACGCTTGGGTTGAACATCTTGACCGATACCAAAGTTCTTGGGAGTCTTTTCGATCAAAGGGTTGGCGGTGGCCTTGGTGGCTTGCTTTCCCTTGACAGGGTAGGGAGCGGGAGCGACCTTCTTACCGGTGGACTTCTTAGCAGGAGCCTAATAAGATTGTTTTTTTAATTCATCCATCCCATTTAAAAAAAAAAATTAACCCTCCCCAAAAGATATGATCTTACCATGTTCAATAGATTTACAGAAAGAGAAGGGATTTCATCTTGGGCTTTGTTGGATGCATATTCATCAGTATTGCTCCAACTTCCACTTGGTCAATAAGCGGGATGTTATTTTTTTTTTTTTTGGCTTGTTCCAAAAGTGAAAAATTTCGGGCCGGACGTGTCATAAATAAATTGACAGCATAGGTCAGAAAAGCCCCAAATTGTAATTCTAGATATCTAAAGTACTTGAGCAGAATAATACAAGTAGATAAATCTACTATTTCTTTGGGTGTGCGTGGTGATAAAAAAGAAAACAAGTGTTAGAACTCGCTTAATAAAAAAAGAGCTCATGGTATTTGTTTTGAAACTAATATCGTGTTTGGATTTATATATTGCTGTCAATCTGATAAATAAATCTAGATTTGGATCAAAGACTTTTTTAGGCACAAAATATACAAATGAAAAGTTTCTATAAACTTGCAATTTTTAATAAAAAAAAAAAGCAAAATACAAAAACAGGAGCCTATTTTACTACAGAAAAAATGTAAAAAGGGTTGTCAATTGTAAAAATTCTAGATTTTGTTTAGTTCATTTTAAGAAAACAAAAGAAGTTGAAGAGTTTACTGGGAAGAAGGGTCTACGTCCAAGAGGGCAACAGGGTCAAATGTGTAAATCTGAAGTTCATTGATTGAAGAAGAATCAGTAACAAAGGCTTTGCTATAGGGTCTCTCCACCACGCCCGGAAGCACTTGGCACCACCGCAGCCCCAATTACTACCGGTAAATACAAATCCTGATAATACGAATTCTGGTAGCAGCAATCTCACTAACATTAATAACAATCCTACTGTCATTATCATCACCAGAACCATTGAAGATACAAAGCGCGTCAAAATAATTCTCCAGCAATTTCATGTCTCTAATTAATCCAGAATCAGTATCCTTATTAACCAGCAATAGTTCTTAAAACGCGTTAAAAAGTAATAGAAAATTAAAGTCTTTCTGATATGTAACACATGTAGAGGAGGGGAGGATACGATCCAACTATTGTTTTGTATTCCAGATTTCATTTTATTCGTTAACAAGAGAATTGGACAAAATTTCATTTTCGGAAAAACAAATATTTTTTTTTCTTTTCTGGGCTACACAACAATTAACTCTTTTTTTTTTTTTTATTAAACACAAAATGTCAACTTTTGTGTTGGAAATAATATCTGACATAATTGGTTGGGTAATAATAATAATAATAGCAAAAAAAAAAAAGAGAGAAAGAAATAGCACTTATACTTATTAGACTTATTTTTCTGTTTGGTCAGTCAGTTTTTATCCACAAGCTTATTTGAACTGGAAAAGAAAAAGGTATTATGTTAAAGCAACAACGTATTTACAAGTGATAGTGTTCGTGGATTGTCCATAGACTTTTTGTTTTATAATGTTCTCGGTTTTTTTTGTTATTCAGCAAGTATCAATAAAAAAAAAGTGGTTATGCTGACTGTTTGTTTTAGATTTACACTTGTTCGTTTTATTTCAATAAAGAAATCCAAGATGAATGTAAGTAATATAATATGTATAGAATATGCTCAAATAGTATCAGACAAAAATCGACATGGCGATCAAAACTTGGTTCGAATGAATGACGTTGTATTTGCTGTTCATGGATTAGGTCTTTCGGTATTTATCTTATTACAGACATGCATTTACAAGGTAGTACAAGTTGAATAATAATAATAATAATAAAAAAAAAAAACCTAAAGAAACAATAGAAACACGCACAACATATTTCTTCATTTGCTGCTTCTTTTGTCTGGTTTGGATTTATTGGTGCTGTTTTGATGCTATCAGCCATTTATTATGGAAATGCTGTATGGATTGATTTATTATATTACACAAGTTCGATCAAACTGATTGTCGATTTCATTAAATATTTACCTCAAGTTTGGTTAAATTATAAACACCAATCAGCCCAAGGCTTGAGTTTAGAATACATTTGTCTGGTATGTGTAATAAAAAAATGGTATTTCATCTATTCTAAATGTCTGGTAGGATCTGTCAGGTGCTGTTCTTTCTATCGTACAGCTGTTGTTGGATGCCTATGTTATTGGTGATTGGTCTGGAATCGAAGGGGTAAGTAATGAAAAGTAATAGTTGAAAATAACCATAGTGAATAGGATATTGTTAAAATGTAAAGTTTTTAATGGTATGAAAAGGTTGTATTTAATCGTTGTATACAGTGGACTTGGTTTAATCGTCATTGTATTTGATTTGGTATTCTTGGTGCAACATTATATAGTTTATTCACAGGTAAAGTCTACAGACGAAGAGCGCGCAAGGCTTATCACAGAAGATCAAATATCCATTGAGGATAGTGATTCTTATGCATAAAGTGGTTTCTTTATTTCACTCTTTTTCGAGCGTAATATTTGATGGTGTTCAGGTGATTACATTGTCCATCTTTTTACTCAATTGAAAGGAAATGTTATCCACCTCTCTTTCTCTCTCTTTTTTTTTTTTTTTTTTTTTTTTTTTTTTTTTTTTTTTTGTTATTATTATTATTATTATTTTGATGGGCTCATGAGGCTCTACTATAGTTATTTACCATTAGTGAGAGGTACCTTTTCCCACTTTAGAGCGAGCTTAATGTTGCTCAATTTTCTAAATCTGTTAGGTTCTGTTACTCTTGTTACACATACGAAGCTAGCCAAGCTTCCCTCGCTTTCTGATCCATTCAGAAACGTACAAAGCTAGGGGAAGAAAAGGAGGGCACCTATGACGAGGTAAAATATTTGCAGTAATTTCATGATAAATTAGGTAGATGCTAAACCCTGAACTAAATTGAATCAGAGTGCATCATTGATTTCATTCCAAGGTGCCTTTAAAAAAAAAAACATTCTCGTTAATGAAAAATAAAAAGGAGTTTTTAATTACAAAGAGAGAGTGAGAGAAAAAAAAAAGGGGGGGGGGAGAGCCAAGACTGTATATTAATACTTAAAGTGATCCATTTCTTTTCTTTTCTTTCTTGAAACAAGATGAAGTCAATTCAACAATGGATTAATTATACTCGAACCATTACAATAATACACTCAATCTTGATTGTTCTCAGTTCACTTTACATATACAGTTGTCGTAGTGTCTCTATTCACACGCTTGTCGATTCATCTGGCGAAAGGAAAAACATGATAAGTGATATTATCGAAGACCGAAGATTGATTGCTACCCTAGTATCATCACAAGCCTCTATATTTTGCCCACTCTTTTTGCTGATAAACACAAGCGAAAACAAACCGGCGTCAGTGGCCTTTCTCTTTGAAATGCTATTTGAATGTATCATGCCAATTGGCTTGGCAATAAGCTGGTTCTTTTGCAGCACATTTAATTATCATGTCAGCGTGGCTTTAAATACAGATGATTATTGGATTGAAAAAGTTTTGATACAGTCTGTCATCTCTGTCTTGGTTGCAGAAACAGCACTTATTTTTATTCAATTACCATCACAAATTCGAAGAGCATACAGGGGTGGTGATATACAATTAAATGATGAAGAATATGCAGAAAAGAAATAATATTAAAAAAAAAAAATTATTTTATTCATTTCATCTATCAAGTGTGTGTGTGTGTGTGTGTATGTATGTAGGGGTATGGTTTACAGTAATTGTCCTAAATCATTCAAGACTTTTTGCTTGTTTTAATTTGAACTCAACAAATATTGCTTCTAGTTTTGTTAGTCGATCTTGCAGTGTTGAGTTTTCGTTTGCCAATTGAATGTTACTGTCGGATAACCTATTCAACTGACCTTTATATTCGTTGTCTTCTTCCGTCTTTTGTATATGAGACCGTGTAACCGAAAGCTCGTGCTTCAAACTTTGATTTTGTTCATCTAATGTGGCCATAGACATCTTGGCCTGAACGAGTTCCTGGGCCACTTCTTGGTACTCGGTATCCAGTGTTTTGTAAGCCTGTCTCAACCTTTTGAGTTTTTCACTGAGCTCCATGTTCTTTCTTTTCACGTCATCTTCTATACACTGGACCCTTTCTTGATGTTCAGCCTCGATCGCGTACTGTTTGGTGAATTTACATAAAAGTTTTGAAGGGATGTGAAAACTATAGGCATCTTGCACCAGATCACTTGCATTTTCCTTGTAGACATCAAAGACATGTCCATTAAAGAACTCGAGGAGCGACTCAAAGTCTAAGCATACAATGGCTTGCTGATTCTTTTTGATGAGAGCCAATCCAAAATTTAACATCATGTCTGCACCTTCCACCAGGATGACATCAAAAATAGCAAAAACGAGATTTAGTGGACATCGGTAGACAAAGAGAGTCATGAACCATTGTGATGCATACATACTTGGAAGTACACCTTGTGCATCCAGATGACGATGTACTTGAGGAAGATGTATTGAAAGCAGTTGTTCAAATTGAAACATCCTTTTATGAAGTTTCTCCATCTTGGGTGTATATTGTTCCCTTAATTCATACTTTGACATCAGTTTGATCAACACACCAAAGGCTGCTTCCTCTGGCATCTATATATATATTTATATATATATAACCTTATTTAGAGAACTATTATAAAATTTTTTTTAAAAAAAAGAGAGGCTTTACATGAAGCAACAAGCATCCTACTAGAAAATGAATCCCTTGACAATATCCCACTTCTTCATCCAATAAACTGTAGGCTTTAATCACATGAAATAATCCTTCTTGTCCTTTGTCTGTATTAAAATAATCCACATCCGGAAATGCACGCGGTAAATCGTTTTTAATGAGCTTCTCATATGAGCTGGATTCATTGAGTAGTTGTCGATATTTTTCTTCTAAAGCATCATTGGCCGCTTCTGAAAATATCTGCCAAAGCATGCCTCGAAGTGGTGGTGGTATGCCTTTAGAGAGATGATGACGAAACTTTTCATGGTCTTTAAGCAATACTTTATGAAAATCAGTAATCACAGATGCCCAGAATTCTAATCCATGTTAGTCTTTCAAAGATATTATATATATATACGTTGTAAAAAACTCTTACCCCAATCTGTATCTTGTTGATTTCTTAATGACCTTAGGTTTTCTTCCATTAAGTTTGATTTATCCAGGCTGTTCAATTTGGATACAATCATGTCGTAATAAGACGATGTCTTTGCTGATACTAATAGCCAATCTTCATGCACTTCGGGTGATACAATCGGAATGGGCCCGCTTTTATTACTTGCTTCTGGTTTGATTTCAATCGTAAAGTGTTTCGATAGCTCCGGTCGTTTGGGCTTGTGTAACATGGAAAGGTTGACATCTTGTTTAGCCATTGACATTTCGTTGAATGAGAAAGAAAAAATAAAATAAAATAAAGTTAAATGTTTTCCAAGAACAAAAAATGATTATGTTTCATATTTTCTGTGACTTTTTGTTCTTCCAAAAAAAAAAAAAAAGATATATTTTTTTTTGGGTGAGCTTATTGTATGTATGAATAAACAAGTTATATATAGTCTTTGATATATTTATAATCAATTACATACTTTTATTGTAATCTTTATTTCATTTTACATCTTGAAATTGCGGCATAAATCGGATGTTCATTACATTACTGACACAAATTTGGTGTAAAATGTTTATTCTCTGTGACAAAATACGTGTACACACTTTTTTTTTTTTTTTTTTTTTTTTTTAATATAGTTTTGTGGCAGTAGCTGCTGCTGCTGCTACTACTTTTGTTGAAGTTTCAGCAGGCGGATCTCTTTCATCATAATAAGACCATAATCCACAATCTTCACAATCCGTTTCTTGTACACACTTTGGCATAGGGAATTCCTCAGGTTTTAACAAGATTTCTTCAATCACATCTTTTACTCTATGAGATCTAATATCGACTCTCCAACCATGTTCGTTAACCGTATCCCAAACACATACCTTTAAACAAGTAAATATCTTTTGACAAACTTTGCTTTTTTGTTTACCTTTCCTGTGTGACATCTTGATTCCATAGCGTATCCTCCATACCAACAACTACTTGCAGGTCCCTGTAATACGTTACAGAATAAACATCCGAAATTCCTTCTAATTTCCAAAAAAAAAAAAAAACCTACCGTACAGACACCTACAAAGATTGGATCTCCTGTATGACCAAAATGCCATACAGGATTCTTTGCTCCTGGTCCCATGGGTAAGTGAAGTCTTGAAGAAGCCAGACGATCGCCAGGTATTTCAAATGTGACGGTAGGTACACCAAATGTTTGTCCTACCAAACTAGCCAAAGCTCCTCCTAATGAATGTCCCGTTACCCATATAGTACTATTGGGATATGTTTTATAGACATCTTTATAGAGTTCCTATATAATAGAAGTTAAAATAAAGAGACTCTTTTTTTTTTTTTTTTTTTTTTTTTTTGGCTTACTAGTGCATTATCGTAATATAGTTCAGATTCAGAAATCTTTTTCTCAAGACAAGAGTTTTCACAAATGTATTCATTATTTTTGTAACAATCACATACGGGAGCCCAAGCTCTACTGATTCTTGCACAACAACAAGAAAACAAGGCGTTATCCTAAAGAAAAATATTTAGATTTTGATATTATGATAATATTTATGGTTACATTCAATTTGTCTTTTTCCCCTGTAGGACCACCCGTCCATAAACCGGCGCTTGTACCTTTAATACTGACCACAATCAATGAATCATCTCTATTTGAAAAGATGTGACCTCTAATACCATCAGATGCCCAGCCAAAAGAAGTATTCTATATTTATAAAAAAAAAAAATCAGTTTCATATGACTGTTATCACCATTTTTTTTTTTTTTTTTTTACCACTTGCCAACGAGGACCAAGATCATACCAATCTGTTTCATTCAAATTAATATCCAAGTAAGCGTTATTTGTCATTTGTGCTAAAGCCAATATAGAACCTCGATGTTCAATATTAGGCATCAAAGAAACAGATGATTCGAGATACATTGAACGTATCTTATTATTCCATCGATGATTAGAAGCCAAGAATTCATTGATATCAGCTGCCGTCGGTCTTTCGATGGTTCCAAACATGGATCGAAGTGGATAGTTATCTTGTATCATCACCGAGGACTTGACATCATGTCTTCTAAATAGTTTGGGTATCGGACCATTAGCAGAGGCATGGTGGTAAATGTGTTTAAGCTTTAGAGAGTGTTCATGACTCTTTCCAGAGGAAAAGGGATGTTGGTAGCCAAGGCAACTGACAAGTGTGAGCGTTGTAAAATATAATAACAAAATTATTGTCATTTTTTTTTTTATGAAAGTAACGATAGAAACATAATCAAACAGAAAAGAAATTATTTAGAAAAAAAAAAAAACTCAAAAAAATAAAAAAAAAAATTCAAGATCTCAAAACAAAAACAAAAAAGCAATTGGTTTATTACAAGCCATTCAATTGGGTAATCCATGCGGTACAGCATGACGCTTATTTTCTTTGAGGCTCAGTACGTGACTCTCGGAGCTTTTGCGATGTTGTACGGGATTTTAACCTAAGATTAGACCATAGTAAAAAATTTTAGACACAGTTGGATAAAAATCTGGACAAACTCAATTTTGATCAGTGATCATTACAAGTGTTTTATCCTAAGATTAAATAAAAGGGTTGTAGTGATGACAGGACTTTATCAAGAATTAGGTAGCCTTTATTAGATGAATAATACAGCTCTTTATATACTTCTTGATTGCTCTTGTCCTGCTAAGATTCCCCGTCTTAGTTATTAGTTATATACAACAGGGGATTGTACATCTTATGTATTACGAGTTGAGGCCTGTGTTTATAAATTCTTACTTATCCTTAATATACAATCCTTAGGTATCATTCTATTAGATATTCGATTATATTGATCATGGATACAACAGGAAAAAAAAAATATGAGTCTTCGTTGGCATAGTCCACGGATTTGATATTAAAATAAAAAGTTTCACTATCTTAAGTATTCAAAGTGTCATTTATTTGCTTGTGTCGTCATTCCACGTTAACAACTTTTTCTTTTCCGTCTTTCAAAGCCTGCTTCTTGTTTACTGCTTCTTCCATTCGAATTAATATACGCTTGCAAGTGTTACCAGCAGACGCTCTTGTCTCAGCCCTAGTATTAAACTCAGTTTTGAGTCTATCATAATCATTCTTGTTAAGAGCCTCTTGCAAAGTATTTTTTTTATTATTCTGGCTGAAGTTCAAGATACCAAAATACATCATACTATGAAAAGGCATTGACAATATCAATATAAAGTTTTTTTTTATTAAGCTTAAGTGTACTTACTCTTGTTTACTTAATTCTGCAACATACTTCACTTTGCTTCTAGCTTCTTTAATTTTATACTCGTAGCATAAGTTACCAAGACTCGGATTTCTTGTGCTTACAAAAGGATCCTCACAAGAAAGGCCGTGAGACTAAAAAAGCAGTATTTATGACTTAAAATTTTCTAAAAGTCAAGTTTTTTTTTTTTTTACCTCTATGACAGAGCCAACAGTGTTAGCGTGTTCAATTAGTGTTTCTGAAGTCTTGCGTTTGTTTTCTCTTGAAGCATAAGCCTAGTGTAAAGTACTCAGTTCTTACTTTCGAAAAAACACGCTCTTTACGGCATGACTTACAGATTTTCTCAACAACATTAACTCACTCCAGTCAACTTTAAACAAGTCCATCAGAATCTATTTATACTTTTTGTTATTCAATTTCTCTCAAATCATTAAATATTCAGGTAACTCACCTCGACATCTGCATTCTGCGACTTGAAATCATTCAAGATGGAATACCACGCGTCTTTCAGAGATTTTCAGTTGTTTTCATCCATAATGTTAATTTATAAGCTATGCCTGACTATATCAACCTTGTGAGATTCTACGAATCCAGAGAAAGTAAAAATCTTTTTTTTTTTTTTGAGCTATAAAACTGCATAATGTCCATTGTGCTTAAATCAATGTTGAAGCATTATTTTTGGATAACACTTGCTGCGCTTTAAAAAATTTACCGGAAGCCGACGCCTTAAACGAGATATGGCTAGAGACTGCAGCCTCATTCGCCTGAGAGTTTAGGGGAACCTCCCCCCCCCTCCCTCTACTATCTGGTACATGCGCTATATATCGGACCGTCTTGTTAGGATGAGGATATCTGAGGGTATAGCTTATCTGTCGCTTAGATTACCGCCTACAGAAGGAGAATAGGGGCAGGAACCCAGAGGACTACGATTCGACGATGAACCAACTGTGGTTGTGATTCTCTTCATACCTACCGAGATTTTAAGAAATCAGAGCAACCAGTTTTTTTTTTTTTTTGGCAGCTACGGCCATACAAAATTGACTACGCCGGATCCCGTCCGATCTCCGTAGTTAAGCAATTTCTGGATCAGTCAGTACTATGGTAGGGAACCATATGGGAATACTGGAAGATTTTTTTTTTTTTTTTTTTTTTGCACTTTTATGATTTTGATGCCACGAGAGATTGCCCAATGAAGCTTGATGCGAAACTATGGTTCATTTGTTGAGAGAGGTCATGAGCAACATATCCAAATATTACCAATGATATTAAATCCCTTGTTCAGCAACAATGAATAGCTGATCGAAGTAATGGTTCATTATCTAGTGTTTTTCAAATCAATGGAAGTCAATGTTTCTTTGTTCGTATACGTGTTTTTTTTTTTTTTTTTTTTTTTTTTTTTTTGAAAGGACTAGAAAAACAAAAGAGTAAGAAAGACGCTCATACAACCTTACACCGCGCATTAAATTCTCTATTATACATTTACCATATTTCCATATATTTTTTTTACAGACAAACAAGACAATATTTGCTGCTTCCCCTTGTAGTTCCGAGCTTTTTATAGAGGAAATGTTGAATTTACTCCAAGTAATAGAGGTTGACAATTTTTTAGATAGCCGTTATTCTACTCGATTATTCAGCGTTGATAAGTTTTGCATTATGTGGTGGCTAATTGATAGTATATATAAGTTTCAAAACTATAAAAAAGAAAGAAAAAAAAAAAACAAAGTCTTCAAAATTTGAGGTCTTTCTGACACTTTTAATTTTTCTCATGTGACTTTAATAATGTTGGCGCAATTGATTTTTTTTTTTTTTTAATAGGTCTATCAACGTTGCCGTCTCATTTGAAAGCTTGTAATGATCACTGATCAAAATTGAGTTTGTCCAGATTTTTATCTAACTGTGTCTAAAATTTTTTACTATGGTCTAATCTTGGGTTAAAATCCCGTACAACATCGCAAAAGCTCCGAGAGTCACGTACTGAGCCTCAAAGAAAATAAGCGTCATGCTGTACCGCATGGATTACCCAATTGAATGGCTTGTAATAAACCAATCGCTTTTTTATTTTTGTTTGGGATACTTTTTTTTTTATCTACAGTCAACGCAGCGCCAAATATTTTATAAATAAAAGTACTTATGTCACACCAATTCGATGCAAGTTTAATTGACCAGAATTACGGCAAGAAGAGTAAGGCAATGCTCGAACTATCAATAATGAGTTGAATGGGGGGGTTTTCTTTTTCTGTCATTCATAGTTCTATGAACCACCTTCATTGCTTGCTTACTTCTTCATGTGATCTCCAGAAGAGGCAACAGCCATAGTCTCGAAATTGAACCTGATAGTTTTGGTGATTCGCGAAATATGTTGGCCGACAGCGACATTCATGATTACAAGCTCCATATACAGACTCAAGAAGTGAATTAATAAATGTATCTTTATGTAATATGTCTAGTTTATTCATAAACAGAAAAAATCGACATTCAAAAGGATGTTTGTTTTTCCTAGGATTCTTCTATACCAATAAAAGACATCATACTTCTAAAAGACTTTTGAAGCTTTGTGAGATTGTCATCAAGATACTTGCCATCAGCTACCGTAACATCCTCTTTACCAACTTGAAAAATATCGTGTTTATTATAGCATATTTTGAAAAGAAGACCGAGTTTGGCACCGATAACTTTTCTTTATCCCCTTTTCTCTCTCTCTCTCTCTCTCTCTTACTTCTAATCTTCTATCTTCATTTCTGGCTAAAGCAACAGATCCACTTGGTTTTTCGCTGAGCGTTGCCTTGGAATATACATTCAACTTTATTTATGATGATTAAAATGAATACTTTTGTACTCAACTAGGTTTGCTCAAAGTAGTAATATTTTCTCATATGTAAATCAATTTGAAATGTTCTTGTTATAATGCACAATATAAAAATGATGCTGTTTCCTGCATTAAAAAAAAAAAAAAAATAGATTCTTATTCTAAGTAAACGATGATTTACTTTTCTATTGGCACTATCTAGCGACATCTAGTAATAAACAATCAAAGAGAAAGGAGATGTTATCTTGTTCGTATTCAGGTGGTAAGAACAAAAGGGGTGGTAAAGGGGAAGTATGTAAAAGCTCTTTATTTACGCGCTCAATATTCCAACACGTAAATTTGGGGGGAGGGAGAGAGAGAGAGAGAGTAAATCATTCTTTGATTACATAAGATTTGCCTCTCTCTTTTTTTTTTCTTACTCTCCTGCCGTCAAAAGAAACCATCCTTTCTGACTTGTTATTTTTCCCACCCCTCCCCTTTTGAATAGCCTGATATAGAGGTATTATTCAGTTGAAAATAAGGAGATTATAGACGATCTTTAAAGGGTCAAATTCCTGTTTTTCTAAAATATTTGGTTTCAAAAGCTTATTCAATTCAATCTATTTCTTTCAAGGCACAACAGACAGACGTTAACAATAAACTATTGAGTTATTAGAATGTAACGATAATAAAAACCTTGTCATCCCCAACAGCATGAATGGTCTTCTTTTTGTTTGTTCTTGTTGAATTATAATTGGTTGGGGGCGGAGGACTAGTCATTTGTTATATTAGAATGCGTAGGTTGATAATCTCCTCCTTCTTGAGGGGGAGGGATGGGATAATATTGACCTCATTGACCGGAAGAATTGGATAACATGGTTTGTATAAGAGGAGAAAGAAGTAAAGAATATATATTTTTTTTAACAACTGAATAAAACTAAACTAAATTCGTAAAAGAAAAACGCAAAGCCAATAGGATTCTTAATCTGGTAATTGGAGATTTCTGTAATTGTTGACAATAAGAAATTCACTTGTGACTACAATAAAGTCTCTCACTCCTTGAACCCCCCCCCCCCCATTTTTTTTGGTATTAATGCGTAAACAATACTTTTTTCTTTCGTTTTCTTTCGTTTTCTTCTTTTATTTTTTTGTTTTTTTTTTGTTTTTTTTTGTTTTTTAAAAAAAAATGGGTTTCTTTGATAAATTGCGTACACAATATGATTTGCGTCAAGTGAATAGATATACAAAAAGAAGAGAAACCAATTCCGACTTTGATTTCAAAGACAAGGATTATTACAAGGCAGCTTATCGTGATGGTATTTATTCTAGTACGCCACAAAAGCTTGATTTAAGATCTGTGATTACTGGCTATATTAAAAAGACAAAAAAGAGAAAATCACTTGCACTTGATCAAAACAAGACTTCAGAATCTTATAGCAAAACTCAAATTTGAGTCATCATTTCTTTATAATAAAATGTAATAAAAAAAAAAGTATATTCTTAACAAAGATCTATTTTTTGTTATCCTGTGTGTTTTATTTCCTTTTATGTCTACAAAGTATTCTTGGATATTAAAAAAAAAAAAAAACATCTCCTACAAAGATTTTGATGGGATGCTCCGTGTTTGCGTATCAAATCTATATATAAATAAACTTTTTTTTTTTTTTGTTATTATTTCATTGTTTATTCAAAGTAAGAAATGAAGGAGAGATAGTATGGATCTACGTTTCACGATCATATAAACACCCATACTTTAATTTTTTTTTTTGTTATTATTATTGTGTGATCGCCAAAACATCGTATTTATTAAAATTTACTAAAAAAAAAAAAAAGAAAAAAAGATGTTGTGTTTTTCATGGATATTTCTGAATTTGTAAAGAAGTAGCTAGACCGAATGGTCGGTATGTGCTACAGGGTACTGCACTTTACAGTGTGTGAGGGTATCGGATCCTAGTATGTTGTGGAACATTCATACGGTACTTTCAATCATTAAAATTGGAGTAACTTTGTTGGGATTAGCAATTCTTTTTTTTTATTGGCTGTTCGAATTCAATGTAAATACACAGTGTTTATCATTATATCTTTGATTGTCTGTCTTCATATTGCCTTGTTGATTTAATAGAATATGACAAAAAGCCTGGTATCCGCAAGATGAATATGTTTTAGATGAGAAAAATGGTTTGTAATTGTGCTGACGAAATATTCTTTTAAATCTCATACACGTGTCAGCATCGACCTCCAAATACTTTTTGTAAGACATACCGGAAGCACAGTCTCTCTCTCTTTTTTTTTTTTTTTTTTTTTAAAAAAAAAAAAAAAATGCGTACAAAGATAATACTAGACAGAGTCTGTAAATGTCTTGTTATTAATCTATCATTGCTTTGGTTACATTGGTTTCATGATTTGAGGAGCTGTCAAAAAGTTGAGCTAGAATCAGACAATCCGGTTAAATGACTCACTATTAAAAGCCAAGCTCTGATAAATATTGATTTTCATTACAAAAACGAAATTAGATAATATAATTGATCATTTGATACAATTATATATGAAAAAAAAAAAAAAAAAAGTCCTAGGATTAGTCATTGTTTTTCAATATTGTAACAGAATTATCAAATAATTTCGAAAGGTGATACCAATTTGGATCAATATTGTGGTCAAAAACATGTCTCCTTTGGCATTGATTAAGCCATTGAATATTGTTTTATGAAAGAAATCCATTTATTATGTATCAAATGAGAAGTACAGCAGACATACATTTATCGCGTGTTTGTTTTTGGTAGTTTGTACTCTATTTAAAAAAGTTCTTTTCGGAAAAGCATTAAAAATTTAATCTGGTGTGCAAAAAGGAAGCATGAAAAAATAAATAAATTGAAGATCTCTCTCTCTCCCCCCCCCCTTTTTTTTTTACAATCATATCGTTTTTAATTTAATAGTAATTTCATTTTCAATTTACATTTTTTTTTTTTTTTTTTTTTACGTAAATGTCAGACGCGTGCAATACTAGCATTGGCGGGTAGAATTGAGCTTATATTTATCTATCTTTGGTGTCCACGTTTTTTTTTTTTTTTTTTTTTTTTTTGGTATATTTTTTTGATTTAATTAAAAAAGAAACAAATTACGTGTTTAAACTAATTATAGTGCATTATTTTCATACTATCCAAGCATAAAGCTTATCATTTTGTAATAATGATGATAAAAAAGAAACTTCTCAATTAAAAGGAGTGCAACATTAATCCTTTATTTGGTGATATTCTTGTTACTTTGCTTCATGTAACACAAAACTAATTTATTTTCATTGTTGCTCTTCTATAAATACTCTTCCCTTTTTTTTTTTTTTTTTTTTTTTTTTTTTTTTATTATTATTATTATCATTATCATTATCATTATCACTATTATTATTACTATTATTCAACCTGAAAAATGTTTTCAAAAGAGCACTATATGGAATTACCAAAGCCTTCTTCTCTTTTATTGAAAAGATTGACGGATCCCAAGAAAAATCTGACAATCAGCACGCCTTCTTACAAGAATACTGATATCACCATCCACTCAGCCCCTCTTCGAAAGATGATTACAAAGAAGACTATCATGAAACATCAAGCAGCAACGCCCGTGGTCCCTTCACACGCATCTTCTTCTTCAAGCCATTCAAGACAAAAACAACTCTTTTTACAACCCTTTGAGTATCTTTATGACAACTTGGAACAGACTCGACGACTCAAGATGACCTTAGATGATGAAATCAGAAAGTCCTCTAATCTGGTCCAAAACTTGCAATCTTCCACTCATTTAATCGAAAGCTTGGTTCGTAAAAATGTACATGAAATAATGGATAAACGATTTGAAGGTTATCTCAATGAATGTGGTGATAGAATCGCGTCACTGGAGAAAAAAATGGCTTTTCAAACTATGCCTTCACCTGCTGCTTCACCTATTACATCTAACAGGAAGAAAGATTTGCTGGCTCAACTTTTGGATAGATTGGATGTTTTGGAATCAAAAGTAACAAAACAAAATTCATAAAAAAAAAAACAAATTCAAGAAGCTATTTGCTATTTATACCCCCCCTCCCTCCCTCCCAAAAAACAACATATTACACATAAGAAATAAACTTCATTTTTTCTTTTTCTTTTTTTTTTTTTTTTTTTTTTTTTTTTTTTTTTTATATATTTATATACGCTTGGCATTACTGTATGTGTGGGGATAATTAATTAAATGATGTGGGGGGTAACTTTATTGTACAAAAAGTTTATGTTCAGAAGCAGCCTTTAAAGCAGATATTTGATTCTTCAAGTCATTAATATCAGATTCATTAGACTTTTTTGTACTCTTGGAAGCAACTCTCAATTTAGCCACATCATCTTTTTGGTGCAACAATTCCTCTTTTAATCTCATCAACTCCTTGTCTTGGCCCTTGATCTTATTAAACGAGGCCATGTACTCATTTTGAAGTGCCTCTCTCTTTTCTTTAAGTTGTAACCATGTATCATCTTCTTCCACTGTTGATTTACCTCCTGTGAAGCTCTGTTCCAATACCTTGGCTCGTTGGTCTACTTTATCATATGTCTGCATCCAGCCCTTGATTCTATTTTCTAATTCGGCTGCCTGAAGCTTCAATCTCGATTTCTCTTCTCGCTGTTGAGTCAAACTAGCGATCAAGTCTACCACGCGTGTTTCCAATTTGTATGATGCTTCCTTTAGATGGCTGACCGATTTGGCTTCTGCCCGGAGAACAATCAACTGTTTGCGTGCTTGGCGTCGTCGGATACAGGTCTGCACCCGAATCACATAATCACGTGTGGCCCGGTACTGTTTACGCACCATCCATCCTCGAGCGACCTTTTGAATCAACGTGGCCGCGTGTTCCTTCTTCAAAACCTCGTGTCTCTTCTTTGCGATCCATACACGACAAGCCGCTTGGATCTGGACCACAAAGGCTCGCGTCTGCAAGTATCTCTTACGGGCAATGTATCTTCTCCAGTTGGTCTGAATCACTGTCGCTGCGTGTTCTTGACGGATCAACTCCATCTTGTGCTTTGCAAACTGACGACGCGCAATGCTCTGTAAGGCCAACACCAATTTCTTGACACGTAAATACCGAAGACGGGCAAGATATCCTCGGGCGTTCTTTTGCAAGATCATGGCGGATTCGTTCAGCTTGTCCGATCTTAACTTTTCCATATAAGCAAGTTGCCCCGCACGGAAAAAGATCTTGGAAAGACCAATTTGGTATTTGTTGAGATCGTTCACATGGGTGTCCAAAATCGCTTTACAAATCTTCTTTACTTCGGGTTTGGTTTTGGGATCCCATTCGGAGAAAGGAACAAGTGCGTAATATCTAAAAAAAAAAAGAGTTTGTAATATGCTCTCATCTTGTTTGCTTTACCTGTCTGCAAAATCTGGGAAGGTCCATCGAGTGGGATAACCTTCACAACTGATACGAATGGTTTCTAATACACCACAGGCTCTTAACTGTGATAAAACCATTGGTCCATCAAATTCCCAAGCAACCTTGGCTTCATTAGGCTTAATACAACGGATATAATGAACATTAGTTTCCCCAATCGTATCCATCAAATTGATCAAGGATAACTGTCAAATGAATAAGTAAATCAAATCATCAATCTTAATTGTTACCTTGAACATGGAACCTAAAGTAGGCTTTTTAGGTGCATTAAGTGATCTTCTTGCAGGAGCTTGTTCAGTCTATACATATATACATATAAATTAAGTTACATTTTCTCAGTAAAAAAAAAAAAAAAAAAAAAACTTACAGTAGGGGTTGAAGGTGCAGTGTTGGGTTGAAGCATATCAGAAAGGAAGGTGAATTGTGAGTTTTGGAGCAGGTTTAATAATTCATCAGGTACAGTATCCTTATTCTTATCCAAAAAGCCCTCAGCCTCATATTGAACATCATGAGCATAATGAGCAACAGTAAAGGCATTATTAGAGAATCTTGGCTTCTTGAAATATTCTTGGTAATCAGTTTTGAATGTTTGGTATAATTTGTTACAGAAACCTTGATCTGTACCAGAAGGTAAACGAGATTCCTAATAAAAAAAAAAAAAAAAGAGAGAAAGAGAGGGGGAGGGGGAGGGGAGAGATTAAGTAAAAGCTTATAAAAAAAGAGGGGAGGGAGGGAAAGGCTTACTTCATCCAAGAGAGAAAGAATACCCATCTTAGCTTCAATGAGTTCAATACACTTTTGATTATCACTAAAGGAAATGAACTTCCAATCAATTTGTTCCTTGACATATTCTTCCTGTTCGAGCTTGAACACATGTTGATTGAATTGTTGCTGCAGTTTTTCGTTGGCATAATTGATACAGAACTGTTCAAAGGAATTCTTTTTGAAATGCTCAAAACCGTAAATATCCAAAACACCAATAAAGTTGGCAATCTGGCCTTCATCTTGACAGGACAGACTCTTGTTGATTAAAGCCACCAACCAATCAAACAGATTGGCGTAGATGAATTTGGCTACGGAATCTCTTACCACTTGAGATTGGGTGACAGAAAGATTGCTGACGATTTTTTCAGAACGAGTAATGATTTGTTTACGAAGAATCCATTTTCTAAATTCCATTGTATCCAGGCCCAAGAGTTGAGTGGCCTTGAGCAACGAAGGCTCATCGTCTGCTACACTTGCATCCGTACGACCTCCGATATCAATGTCACCCAGATGAAGTAAAGCAGCCAACAATTTGAAAATGTCGGATTGAACAGCATTCGAAACACCAATGGTTGACAGAGCATCTCTCGTATCTTGGAATTCTTTTGCGTCGTCTACAGAAGGGATGACACCCGTACCACTTTGCTTCAAGTAGTGAAATTCTGACCATTCTTTCAGGGCCAACTCCTTCTTTTCGTCTTCACTGGCTCCTGAACACAACTAAAAAAAAAAAAAAAAAACTTGGTTCATATGTAAGGGTTAAAAACAACACTTACTTGATAAAATATGTGATAATTTCTTTCGGTATTAGGTTGGAAGATCAAACGAGATCTTTCGAGCAAATAGGTTCTAATTTTTGCACCAACAATCGTGCATTGCTTGTCAAATTGGATTTCAATGTATTTACCAAATCGAGACGAGTTGTCATTTCTTGTTGTCTTTGCGTTACCAAAGGCTTCCATGATAGGATTGGTGGCTAAAAAAATAAAGGGGAGTGTGTGTTAGGAGAAATAGTCTCTATAGTTCTCTCTTTTTTTTTTTTTTTTTTTTTTTTTACCCAAGATTTGTTCTTCTACTTCTGTCATAGATTCTGTAACTGTATTGGATGTATCATCTGCTGTTGCAAAATATCTCATAATAAATTTGGCACTCACTGTTTTACCAGCACCACTGTAAAAAAAAAAAAAAAATAGGGAGTTAGTACCCCTTCTCACTCTCTTAGTTTCCCTTACCTTTCTCCTGATACAATGATAGTTTGATTCTTACTATCGCGAATCATACAACGATAAGCATCTTCAGCAATAGCAAACAAATGAGGTTCAAGCTCCTCTCTTCTACTTCCTGAATACTTTTGAATCATTTCAGGTTCATACATGGATACTCTTGCAAAAGGATTGGCCGCAATCAAGACGATACCGGAATAAGTATAAATATGATGTTGATCGTAACGTGTTTTGATGGTATGAAGTACTATTAAGATTAAGAGGGGGGGAAAAATAGTTTTGGAAGGTTTTTTTTTTTCCTTACCCGAAGGTTCATTCAAATAACTCAAATTGGTTAAATCATCCGTATTTTCCATCTTGGGTGGGTTACGAAGTGGAGGCAAAGTGATTTTACCAAGCTCACTTTGTTTGGTTTCAAATACATGTTGCTATATAAAGTCTGAGTTTCGTGTTTTAGCACCAGGTATTTTTTTTTTAATACCTTTTCAGAATCGTGGTCATCTTGAAATATAATCTTGATTGTACCTGCTTCCTCTTCTCTTGATTCTACTGTAGCAGATACCCAGCCTAAAGTTTCATCGGGAAACCAAGCTTTCACACCTTTGGTATAGACTTGAACCAAGTCTGGATTAGCTGTACTCATATTTTTCTGCAACCAAAAAAAGAATAAAAAGCTGTTAAAGAAGCTTAATTTACAATTTTAAATCTGATATTAAACTGAGTTTGAAATTCTGAGTTCCCTTTTTTTTTTTTTTTTTTTGAGATACAGAATCTTACTCTAAAATTAGACTATGTTAGTTTTTTTTTAGATGAATAAAAATTTATTTGTAGATGTCTATTTTTTTTTTGGACGAATGTGAAGCTAATTTAGATGTTCAGCTTTCCTTTTTGAGACGAAATAGTGGCGTATGTTAAACGTTATCTGTATCCAGATTGGAAATCCGTGTCTGTTATGGCGATCGAGACATATCGGTTAAGAG
>JNDS01005500.1:0-11027 GCA_000697035.1 Rhizopus stolonifer B9770
TATCTAAGCACTAGAGTTTAGAAAAAAAAAAAAAAAAAATGGTAATTATTTTTACAAATTGGGTGAATCTGATAAATCAATGACATCTAATAAACTGATAATATAAGGATGCTTCATTAATTTCATAACCGCGATTTCTCTTTTCACAGATCTCTCAGCAGATAAATTAGAAGCCAAATAGGATTTAGGTATGATTTTAATAGCAACCTTCTCTCCTGTCAATTTATGAATACCGATCTTGACACATCCTGCATCATAAAGAATTAATTAGAACCTTTTTTTTTTTTTTTCTGTTTTTGTTTTTGGTTACCTGAAGTGCCTTGACCTAAGGTTTTTCCTAGCCAATATTCACCAATTTCTTGTCTAGGTCGTTTTCCAGGTGATAATGGCTCAGATGTCATTTTAGTATTTCTCAATCGGAGGAAAAGAAAAGAAAAGAAAGACACACACACACACACACACACAAAGAGAGAGAGAGAGAGAGAGAGAGAGAGAAGGGGAGAGGGAGGGAGAGATACTTTTTCTTGTAAAAAGTCTGTGGGTAAAGAAAGGAATGTTTCGGGAGTCAAATTTATTCAACAATTTCTTTCTCTCTCTCTCCTAATGGGACAATCACAAACAAAAACTCATATTGAAACGTTTAATCCTAAAAAATATTTGACAAAAGCAGAACTTGTTTCAATAAAATATGTTTTTGAACAATTGAAAACGAACTTTCCTGACAATTTCCAATGCATTGAACAAAAGCAATTTCTGGTAATTTTTTTTTTTTTTTAACTTTTTTAAATAACAAAGCTTCAAAAAAAAAAAAAAAAAAAAAAAAAGGCTCGACTTGACCTACCCAAAGAATTAGAAGAAGGAGCAGGACTTTTATTATTCAAAGCTTTTTCATTCTTGGGTTCTTATCCTTCTTGTCAATCAGAAGGTCCTGTACCACTTTCACTCAACGCCTTTTTGACAGCCTTTGTGGTCTTGACGGGTCATTTGGATCAACCAGACCAAGTCTTGTCAGAATCTCTTTTTCTTAAAGCGCTATCTATTTTACCCGAACCATCAGTACAAGAAGAAGAAGAAGAAGCAACAACGGCAGCGGAAGAAAATACACATGGAACAGTACTTTCATTAGAATCACTTGGTATCGATTTTAATGATCTCGAAATAAAACCAACATTAGAAACCGGACCTGAGATTCTCTGTCGAGACCTTATTGAACTTGTCTCACTTTCACTCTGGTTGGCAGGTAATCACCAACTGGCCGAAAACCACCAAGTGGCTGGGGCCACCTTGATCAATCTCGACAAGAGCAAAGAGGGAACCTGTCTATCCCATACTGTCTTTCAGGAATGGAAATCGAATCTTTTCCCTCATTTTTTTAAACCGATCCAAAACTTCTTGGTTCAAACGTTCTCATTTATGGAAAGAAAACCTTTGGAGCTACCATCAATACCGTCGGATCTACTGTCAAGGATGGATTCTACTTTGCTATGTTGGGCCCTGGGAACAGATGTCAAGATATGGTCTAGGCTTTATTCGGCTCAAAAAGATGGGTTTTCGATGAATAGGTTTGAAAGTCATGTGTTCAAATATCCTGGGCCTACATTGATGTTGATGCGTGTTGAAACGGAGGATGGACAGAGGATGTTGATCGGAGCCAGTGTAACACAGGCCTGGAAGTGTTCAAGACAGTTTTGGGGAACTGAAGACTGTGTGTTGTTTGAACTCGAGCCTCATTTTGACATCTTTCGAGCGACCAAGAAGAATGAGCGGTACATACATTATGACCATGAAACAGGGATTGGATTTGGTGCTAGAGAGAGAGCGGGGGATTTTATTATATCATTGCGAAATACGTTACAAGAAGGAATATATGAAAATGAAGCCTATCCCAGAAGTCCGACATTCAGGAGTAGTACCCAAAGGACAAGAGATTTCAAGCACGTGTTTGAGACCGAAAATATCGAGGTCTTTGGATTAGGTACGGAGAGGGATAGGGAAAGACAGCGGAAAGAATGGGAATTTGAAAGGGGGGAAGCAAATAGAAGATCCGGATTAAACATTAGGCTTTCAGATGGAAACGTGGATAAAGAAATATTAAAGATGGCAGGTATAATTGAGGAAAGACAGGAACGTTAGCGATGTCTTGTCTCGATTTGTAAATGTTGTAATTGATCTTGTAATAAAACTTCTTGTTGTGGTTGTCGCCAATGAGGTGACGGCAGATGGTTCCATTCTTTATCTTGTGATAAAGGTGAGTTCAGAAACAAGGGGGTAGGTGGGGTTGAGCTCGCTGATTTGGTGGGAATCAAGCTGAAATAATCTTGCAGTGGTTGTTCATAAGGTGATTGGGGTATCATACCCACTGTCAGGTGTTTTTGAAGTTCATTGAGCTGAAGTATAATTCGGCTGTCGACGGGTTCTATAGAATAGATGATGAGCCGAATGTTTTCTACGCAGTCATATGTGTTTGCAAGCATATGGACTTGTAAGCAGAGCAAGAGAGCAAAGACGGCCATACGCTTGCTTTGTATTGCACTTGAAAATAAAGGATGCAAGATCCACTTTTGAACCATCAGCTGCAGACGATAAGAAGTCTCTACCGCATCTTGATGATGGTGCCATTCCTTGTCATAATTATGTAGTAATAGTAACAGATAGATAATATCATAAAGAACCGCGTTGTAGAGAATAAGAACATCAGTGATTTCTTCCTGTGAAACTAGATTGCGTTGTGTCACTGCGTTGAGTGTATCATGCCAGTGCTGTCGAATGCTTTTAAATTGTTTGATACAAATCAAGCCTGACAGTGAGTTGGTGGATAAGCTTTGGATTGTGCGATAATAGAGTGAAGAGAGATTAACGATTTGTGCAAATCGATTCATATAACACAGTCCGTCTTCTTGTAATTCCTCACTTAATGGTTGTGGCAAAGCACCAGGCGGGTCATTCTCCGCACACATCTCATTACACGCTTGATCATTAAGATCAGATAAAGCAGCAGAGGCGAACAAGATCCAGCGAGCCCGTCTAATCATCTCTTGATGTTGCTCAGGTGTTGTTGCTGTATGACTAGTTAGCTGATTCAACAAGGTGTGAGCCAATTCTAAATAATAAGGCGTTGTATTATCATATTTATACAACAATATCAAAGTCTGAACCGTGTCTAATCGAATGGGTAACATGGACAAGCAGAACAGAGGAGATTCGAGTGCGAGTTCTTTCCTAGCTAATTGATAAAATGTGCTTGTCGTTTCTTTATGGTGAAAAGTGGAGGCCAAGGTCGCGATAGCATAGCGCAATGGCTTATAAAGCATATTTCTGTTTCTAGAATGAATGTTTGTAATTGATTGCTTGAATAACAGCGGATAGACTGGATGTATGGATTCAAAATAGATAACGAATAATTTTGTCTCCAGATCGATAGACGGTTCTACAAAAAGCAAGGTAGGACAATCTGACGTGTGTTTGATCACAGGCTCCGTTATTTCGTACCCTGCTTGTCCGTTTTTGATAGCCAAGAGTGGGTAGTTTGATTGGAAGTCTTTGTACTTCATCGGCAAGCATATTGTGGGAGTCAACAAAACAGCCTCTTCGGTTTGAGGAGTTCCCTTAATAGTGCTGACAGGAGAAAATATGCATATCATTTGATTTTTTTTACAATTAGAACAAGTGCCTGAGCCTGGTATTCCCACATCACACCTAATACAATAAAAAGAGTTAAAAGATTCCAATACAAGAAATCATTTTTTTTATTATATACACACACACACACACACACACACACATATCAACTATATATTTTACTTTGATTTGCGTTTTCTACAAAAATCACAAGCTCGAGATACCTTAAGCTTTTTGTACCGGCTTGGATCATTCATATCCACAAAATGGAATTGTAATGTCTTCTTTTTAGCTTGATTCATTAACAAAACAAAAACAAAATTAAAATTAAAAAGAAAAAAGTAACAGAACAGGCTATGGCCGAGATTTTTTTCTTTTCTTTTTTTTTTTTTTTTTAAATGACCGCCAAAATAAGATTCGACAGAGAGAGAATGCAACATGATAGATATTTAAAATTTCACTGAGAACATTTCAAGTGTTTAAATAATTAATATAAAAAAAAAGAACTTATTTGATTAAACTTCTTTTTAGTCTTTTTCAACATGAGATTATCATTTATTGCCGCGCTTTTTGCTTCCGCCATTGCCCTATGTGAAGGTTCCACCAAGATGGTGATTGGGTACAAGCAAACTTTCCTATTGTTCATTTTCTAAAAAAAAAAAAAAAAAATCTAGATATTTCCCAAACTGGTTGTATGCCAATTATCCCGTTGAGAATATCCCTTATACAAAGTACACGCACATCAATTATGGCAAGTATCACTACTTTATTTCCTGGTTATTCTAAACCAATTTTTTTTTTTTTTACGTAGCTTTTGCAGTTCTTAACAACCCCGACCACCTTCCTTCCTTCACTGATGATTGGGCGGTAGAAAGTTCTCTACCTAAAATAGTTCAAATGGCACATCAAAGCAAAACCAAAGTCCTCTTGTCTGTTGGTGGTTGGACAGGTTCTCAAAAGTTTAGTCCAATGGTAGCTTCTAAGGCCTCTCGTGCCAAATTTATACAATGGAATATAAATTTTATTGAACAATACAAAACAGATGGTGTAGACATTGGTTAGATTGATTTTTTTTTAAAACTCTCTCTCTACTAAGAAAATACTCATTCATTATAGATTGGGAATATCCTGGAAAGCAAGCGGCTGGATGTAACGAGTTGGCTCATGACGACGCTGATAAATTCTTATTATTATTGAAGGAGTTACGTTTTGCTCTGGACACTCATTTCCCTCAAGAGCATAAAGAAATCTCAATGGCTGTTCATGTTCAACCTTTTGTTAGATCAGGTTCTCCCATGACAGACCTTTCTCAGTTTGTACCTTATTTCGATCATGTCAATATCATGACTTATGGTAAATATCTATTTCTAAAAAAAAAAAAAAAAAAAAAAAAAAAAAAAAAAAAACTCTTAACTTTATATTTGAAGATATAAATGGTGCTTGGGCTTCTACTACAGGTCCAAATGCTCCCTTTAGGTATGAACAGGGTAAAGGATCGCCATTTTCTTTCACCGAAAGTATTAAACAATGGAAAGAGGCGGGTGTTCCAGCTGAAAAGATCACCGCCGGTCTGGCCTTTTACGGTCGTTCGATGAAAGCCAATGTGAATATGATTAAGGATCCTACCAACCAATATCAATCTTCTCAAACAGGTGCTCCCAAGGGTGATGCAGACGATGCTTATTGGAATGATCCTTCTTGTAATGTTGAACCTGGAGGGCTTTCAGGTAAGAAATGCTTTATTGAATAATATATTTTGGGAAAGGGGGTATTTATTTTCGTTAGGTGTTTGGAAATGGACAAATCTTCGAAAGGAAGGTCTGTTAAAGGACGATTTCGTTACACCTGGAGATGGTTGGGTTCGTCATTGGGATGATGTAACACAAACACCATGGTTGTTTAATGCCGCAACACAAAATTATATCACTTATGATGATCCTCAATCTTTGAATATTAAGGTTCAACATGCTTTATGCGAAGATTTGGCTGGTGTTATGGTTTGGTAAATTTATCCTATTTTTTTTTTTTTTTTTCAATAGGCTTATTATTATTTAGGGATATTCATCAAGATAATGGCGAGCTTTTGGATGTTGTTAACAAAATTCATGAACCTGCAAATTCTTGTAAAGTAAACGAAAAAGATGGTTTTGATGAATGGTCAATCGAAGGAAAGTTACAACCGGCCGGTGTTTCTTCTGCCAGTGTATCTTCTGCTCTTGTTCGTCCTTCTGCCAGTGTATCTTCTATTCCTGTTCGTCCTTCTGCCAGTGTATTTTCTGTTCCTGTTCGATCTTCTGCTAGAGCGTCTTTAGCTAGCAGTAAAATCACAGCTCAATCTTCTGCTGCTGTTCCCAAGGCATCCTTTGCCAGCATTAAAGCATCGGCCACCGCTACAAGCGTCTTGCCCCAAGAATCAACCCATATAGAACAAAACCTGATGGCTGGAAAGAGTTGTTCAATTCCTGGAGAGCAAAAGTGTGTCAAGTCAGGTGTTTCTAGCCAATGGGTTACCTGTAACTTTAATCAATGGGTCTTGCGTGAATGTTCATCAGGCCTTGTTTGTAACGACCAAGGTAAAAAAAAAAAAAAATATTTATAGAAAATTTCAATTAGCTAACGTATGGTTTAACAGGTAGTACCCTGTATTGTGATCTACCCGCAAAAAGGCTTCTAAAACGTAGTGTCATCCAGTCAGTCAGAAGCTCTTCAGTAGCTGCAAGACCTTCATCTTCAATTATCCAAAAAAAGAAAGTTTCTATGAGTCAATTATCATTGGTAAGCAAGCCCAAGAAGAAGGATTCGGCAAAAAAAAATGGTCAAAAGAAAAATGGTCAAAAGAAAAATGGTCAAAAGAAACCATCAAAGAAACCATCAAAGAAACCATCAAGGAAACCATCAAAGAAGCCTTCAAAGAAGCCTTCAAAGAATAATGCATCCTTGATCAACAACCCTAAAAAGAAGCCCTCGATGAAGGATAACCATAGATTTGCATTGGCTGTAGAAAGACCCAATGAACAAGCAATTATTTAATTATTTTATTTATTACAAGAATAAACATTTTTTTATGATTATTCATCTTCAAGATTGTCTGGTAAGGGCCATTCAAGATCATCCAAGGTGTTGGGTGCAATCAAGTACTTGATTATTAATGGATTGATCCTATCATCAGACTATGGGGGGTGAGTGGTGTGCATATACGGTCATACTTACTTTAAAACAATGTTCAATTTCCTTTGCCTTCGCTTTTTGTAAAGGAATTTCATTAAAGATAACTAAATCAGCAGCACAAAGACATGAATAGTCAAGCTCTTTTAGTTTCATATCCACAAAGACAATACGACTTTTTGTATTGAAATCCTGGCATTCCTGTGCCACTGTTTCTGGTTTTCGTACGTTGGCGTATTTAATCTAGTCTGTTTAGCTTTCTTGCATGTTTTTTTTTTTTTTTTTTTTTTTTTTTTTTTTTTTTTTTTTTTAGCTTACCTTTTTAGCATCCAGCACTTCTTGTAAAGATGTGATTACCTCTTCGTGATACCACACAATTGCAATTTTCATTGCTCTGAAACTTCTTATAGTATATTCGAGATACTTTTTAAAGAATTCTTGTTTTGCATCGCATGTTTTTTTATACTAATATGAACATGTTATGGTCAGCCATCTGTCTTTCTCTCTCTCTCTCTCTCTCTCTCTCTCAATTATAAAGTATTAATTACCATTTCCATGTAAAGAGGTATCTTTTCAATTATCGAAAGTTCTTTTCCCGTCTCAGTGTCAACTATATCCTCAGTTTTGACTTGAACAACAACTGTTTCACGAATATTTCTTGGTAACTGTTGTGCCATTTCTGGCATTCGAGGACTATACCAGATCAACTTTTTCAATACATAATGTAATTCTTCTGAATTAGATCTGCCGTTATATACCCAGCCAATCACTTGCTGTTTGGGATCACAATAGCGTTTTGCAAATTTGTCAAATGTTGTTACGAGCGCTGGTCGAATAGCTTTTATTGACGTAAATAAATCAACGGGTAAACAATGACTGGCTATATCTGAAAGTAGGATGAGTCGAAAGTGGCTTTCCAATAATTCAATAAATGCTTTGTTGTGTGTATTCTAAAGAATGATCAGTCTCTTTTTTCTCTTATACACACACTTACCCCTCTCGCCTTCATGAATTGTGCACCATCACAAATAACTATCTTTATTTTTGCATTCTTAATTTGATTTCTTCTTCTCGTGGCTGTTTCATGGCTTGTAATATAAAATTGAACTTGTGTAGGTTTATCATCATCATCATCATCATCTTCTTCTTCTTCTTCTTCCTCTTCTTTGTCTTCATCGCTATCGAATTCCACACGCTTCTTCTTTCTGCTCGTCTTTTTTTGTTTTGATTTTCTTTTATTAACGGCCTTGAATATATCGGCTCTTGCATCAGGTAAAATACAGACCTCTTCATCATCCAAATTAAAGAATTTTTCGATTTCCTCTTTCCAAGTATGCAATAAAACTGTTGGACAAACAATCAACACAGGCCATTCAGTCACGTAAGCAGATGCAATCGCCAGTGCCTCTTGAACTTTACCCACGCCACCTTCGTTAGCCACCAATAGCCTACCCTTATTCTCAATCGCTCTCTTGACACCTTCTCTTTGAAAATCAAATAGTTGTGAATAATGTTCGGATTCAATAAATCGACTCCAACGATCCATGACTTCCCAATCGGGCTCCTCCTCATCGTTGCCGTCCCCTTCTTCTTCCAGCATACTCTCATTCACCTCTTGACCTTGCGATTCAAGCACTTCCTTTAGTCTCAAGGGTTTATTCAACATGGTTTGAATAATGGGATGTGGAATGGGATCAATTTCAATCTGAAGATTGGGGGTATTGATAGGTAAAGTTTTGACGGCCTTTTTATAAGCAGACAAGGTGGCTGGAATAACCCATTTTCCAATACTATCGTTCCAACTGATATTTTCAATATTTCTGATGACCGGAAGTATAGTGGAGTTCATGGAATAATCAATGGTTATTTCTGTATCGGATACCAAACTGAATCCGACTCGTGTCTTTGTACGTGTGAGTGGAATGAACTCTTCGTCCATGCTTTGAGAAACACGTAATGCAAAAGGGGTATGGTTCCTGTTAAAACGGTTGCCTGATATCGTGTCTGCATAACTGTAGGCTTCGATGGGATGGCGAATGAATTTATGTGGCGATTCGTCCCATAAAAAGAATTTACAAGCGTTGGCTGCACACTACAAAAAAAAAAAAAAAAAAGAAAGAAAGAAAGTTTATAATACATCTTTATAAAAAAATAAAAATAAAAATAAAAAAAAAAAAAAAACTTTTGAATGAGTTTACTCTCCAATACCAACGTCCTCTGTTAGGAGTAGGTGCTTTGGCTTCTAAAATAATTGCTTGATTTCCACACTTGCAGTTAGGTGTCATTTTAACAATAATTTATTTTTTTTTTAAAAAAAAAAAAGAAAAGAGAGAGAGAGAGAGAGAGAGAAAAGGAGAGGAAGGTTTGTACCGCATTAAAATATAGTCACAATCGTTTACAAAGAAAAAGAGGGGGAAAACCAATGGGATAAATAAAATATGAAACAAAAGCTCAGAAAGGTCAATGGAGTGTGTTTGAGGTACATTAATAAATATTGAATAATCATACCCCTGTTTACATATTCTCATCTTTTTTAGATTTTTGTCTAACGTTTTTTTTTTTTTTTTTTTTTTGGGAGCGGGAGCAAAAAAATTATAAAATTTTACTTGTAAGCATCAGATCATCTTTGTTTTTAAAAAGGCATAATGTTCATAAATGCAACAAAGTAAAAATCACGCATTTAGAAATTGAAAAATAAATAAATAAAAAAAAAAGTTTATTTAAGCTTTTGAACTCAAAGACAAGATAGTTTCCTGAATTCTTTGTCCATATTCCTTATCCGCACGTTTAAAGTGAGCAATCTGTCTTTCCTGAATATGTTTTTTAGCATTCTTCAAATGTCCAGCGATATTGTTGACCAGATCTGTTTTTTCTTCAGCCGACATCAGACGATAGAGATCACCCGCCTGAACGAAATCATCATCTGTGATTTGAAAGCTATGACGACCGACCATACCCTGAACTTCCTCTGCAGTGAATGTGCTTCCGGCCAGATCGGTCTGGTAAGGCCCACCAAAGGAGTTGGGTTCATAGTTGGGTGCCGAACCACCGTTGCCTAGAATGGCCATCTGTCCATCCCGTTGATGATTTGATACGCGACTCTGGGGTTGGTTGATTGGGATCTGAGCATAGTTTACCCCCAGACGATGGCGGTGGGTGTCTGGGTAAGAAAACAGACGGCCCTGTAACATGCGATCGGGGGAGACGTCTAAACCGGGTACCATATGAGAGGGTGAGAAGGCTGCTTGTTCAGTTTCGGCAAAGTAATTTTCAGGATTACGATTCAAGGTGAGTTTACCCACAGGTTGAAGAGGATAATCCTAACAGAATCTAAATAAGCAAGGAGAAAAAAAAAAAAAAAAAAGGCATATTGCTGTTAGTTTACCTTATGAGACCAGATCTTGGTGACATCAAAAGGATTAAAGCGATATTTCGTAGCATCCTCAGGGTTCATGACTTGAACATAAACGGACCAAGATGGATATTCACCACGTTCGATAGCATTGAAAAGATCGCGTGTGGCATAATCTGGATCGGAACCTGCAAGCTCACCCGCCTTAGAAGCCTTAAGGTTTTTGATACCTTGATCTGTTTTGAAATGCCACTTTACATACTTGAATTCGTTGTTTTCATTGACCAATTTGAGTGTATGTGATGAATAGCCGTTCAAATGACGGTAACCATCTGGTGTACCTCTGTTGGAAAACAAGATGGTGACCTGATGAATGGATTCAGGTACAAGAGAAAGGAAATCCCAAAAGGCGTCAGGATCAGCCAAATTGGTCTGCGGGTTTCTCTTTTGGGTGTGAATAAAGTCTAGTGAATAAGTTAAAAAAAATAACACTATAGTAATTTTGTACCTGGGAACTTTGAAGGATCACGAATAAAGAAAACGGGTGTGTTATTACCAACCATATCCCAGTTACCTTCCTCCGTGTAAAATTTGAGTGCAAACCCACGAGGATCACGAGCTGTATCGGCACTACCTTTTTCTCCTCCTACAGTAGAGAAACGAAGAAAGGTAGGTGTCTTTTTACCAATATGACTCAAAAATTTGGCCTTGGTAAGATGAGTGATGTCATGAGTCACCTCTTAAAAAAGTTTAGTAAGAAAGCCATTAAAAAAAGATTAAAATATTTACCAAAGACACCGTGAGCACCTGCACCTTTTGCATGAACAACACGTTCAGGAATACGTTCTCTATCAAAGTGTGCTACAAAAAAAAAAAAAAAAAAAAAAAAAAA
>JNDS01005501.1:0-18381 GCA_000697035.1 Rhizopus stolonifer B9770
AAACAGCAAAAAATGACTTGCATTTGTTCCATGGGGAAGACCCCTCTTGGTGCCACTAGCTACCTTTTGCTTTTTGCGGCTTGACTTGGGAACTTGTTGGAAAACCGCAATTAGTCCGTACGCGGATAGGCAACCCAAAATACTCAAGTTGACACCTTCAGGCTGAACTTCTACTTCTGCAGGTGTTCCTTTTTTGGACCAGGCTACAGGACGTACCAAATTTTTCTTGAATCCACTTTCTTCTAAGAAAACACATTGTCTTTTGTAGTCAATTTTGTTTTCCTCGAGATATTCGACAAATTGTCTTCGTTGTTCTTTCGTGTCATCAGAATTTCTGGCTGCAAGCCTAGCTTGTGTACGAGTAAGAGTAAAATCAAGCTTGTCGGTTATGTGACGATACACACTCGATTCATTGATAGTAAAACCCTCAAAGGTGGCACGAAGATGTTCAGTAACATCTTTTACGATGCATGTAGGGTGCTTCTCGATGTACTCCTCAATGACTGCTGAATGATATTCCATAATCTTGATATTATTTCCTTTTCTTTTGACTTCAGATGCTAATTTGTAGCCTGGTAATACTGTTCCTCCATTTGCTTTCCATTCTTTGCTGAATTTGTATGCCATAGCATACTCAATACCGGCCTCTTTAGCAGCTTTAGGAAGCTTCATACTAGTATTTTGCATCAAAGAAATAAGCTGGGCAACCTGTGATGGCTTGTATTTGATTGATGTCCATATCATATCAGGAAGTGGAGTTCCACCTAAATCGATCTCCTCCATAGCTTGCGTCAATGCTTCAACTTCTTCTTCCTCAGATAAAATAGAGACATCAGAAATATTCTCCAAACGGTACAAAGTTTTGATAGATGCTTCATCTGTAGCATTTTTTGGTTCATATTCAATATTTGCGTCGCAAACAAAATCTCCTGAAGGAAGGTAATGGTAGAAGGCAGTCGAGCTCATTATAATAAAGACTGTGTAATTTGTAAGATGATGCAAAAAAAAAGAAGGTAGTAATTATTTTTTATTGACGGTGTTTGTATCTCTAAGTGCTAACCTTTCTCAAAGGCGTGATACACTTTTTAGACAAATTCACTTTTGTTAGTTTTACATGCACCGGTGATGACATGAAATGCGAAGACCCATAATTTATGTAAAGTACTTTATATAGGACCCGGGCAGTGTTTAGGACATCGATCTAATTTAGTATTTTTATTTATGAAAGATGATCATTAATGTAGATTCTAATTCTTCTATAAAAATTTGCAAAAAATTGAATGGTCACCAAAAAAGTTGAATGATTTCAAAGAAAAATTGACTGAGCGAACAAAAAATTGATTGGCCAAAAAAAAATCTTGATTTCTATTTTTGAAAATCTTGAATCTCAAACGCAATTCCCTGTATCAAACCCCAAAAATCCAAAAACAGAACAAAATACAAAACACCAAAAAACATATAAATACTCTCGTATATTTTATTCAATTCAAAATTATCTTCTTCCTTCTATACTTTTTATAACAATAAATTTCTTTTAAGAGCCAGAGTTACCTTTTTTTTATAATCTGAAGAAATCTCTTGAATCAATACTTCACTGTAACCCTTTTTACTTTTTACTTTATTCAAATCAAGTTTGATCTACTATACACGATCTGGTGGCTGCTCAACAAGCAAAGTTTTATTACTCCACTTTCGAATTAAAACTTATCAAAACCTTGATTCTTATTCAAGAAACACAAACCAAACCACTCTTATTACTTAACTCAAGCCAATAACAAGCCCAAACTCACAACACGAGAAGCAACGTCTCATTTTCTTTGACACTGTGACGACGAAGATATATATTGGTGTTGCACAACCGCCCTCTTTTTCCTCAGGACAAAACCAATGGTCCTAAAAATCTACAACTAAAGTGTCGTATTTACTTCATAGACACCCTTATATCGTGTGAGATAACTCGCATCCTACAATTTTCCTTGGCAATATATATAGCACTTCGTGCCATATATGGAATAACAACTGTTCTTCTAATGTATCTTGTACTACTATCGCTATCTAAATTTCTCAATCTTATTATCGAGACGTAATTTGCAATAAGTGGGTTCTCTCTCTCGTTCTCACTCAATAAAAGAGGTTCAAGAGACTCATCGACTTTCAGTCCAACTTTCACATTTATTTTAAACAACTCGAAAAAACCAATAATACCACACTGGGGTTTGATATCTTTATCAGTCTGATATGATCATTGATTCATGTCAGATCTGGAATCGTCATATAATTGTATGGGGTTGAATTCGAATTGTTGCAGGATAATCTGATCTTTAGTGTGATAGAGCTTGTTTGTTAAGCAAAGACTTATGCCATTCATGATGTGCATCAATAAATTAAAGTATCTGTTAATCATATGGATTGGGATATGTCAAGATGGTCAGATCAAATGAATATTTAGTGGCTGATCAGGGCATTACCTGTACTCAGTCTTACCATATTTCTATCAACCTTTATTCATTCACAACACTCTCTCTTAGGTTTGCTTTTACAAACAGACCAAAATTGCTCAATGGGGTTAAGCTCAGGTGAATAAGGAGGCAGATATACGCATTTATAGCCTCGACTCTCAATGAGATTTTTGATGTCTTGATGCTTGTGAATAGGAGCATTGTCCATAATCAAATAATTATGTTTAAATTCCTCATGACGGTCCATAACATCCAAAACACTACTGATAAAATTGAAGTAATGCCCAGTAACTGTACCACTGTTACTGCTCGCTTTTGATGTGGATCCCCCTGCTGCTTTTCTCTTTTTCAACGGAGCCAACGCTCTTGGTCTTCTTACGCTGATATTTACGACACCAAAAGGAGAAATTGCACCTAAAATCGTAGTGGTCTTTGCTCTCGTTTTGGGTACTTTCACAATCGCACGGTCGCCTTCTTTGGACCAAGAGTAATTTCTTCTCAGGTTAATATGAAAAGCAGCTTCATCAATGAACACGCAATTGCTCGTGAAATCCATATCCGTTTTTGCCCATCTCTTTACCCACTGATAACGCTCTTCAATTTTTTCAGGGCTGTTCCTCTCCACGGATTGTAAACGTGCTTGCTTAAATGTAATTTTACATTTATCCTTAACAAATTTGTTGAAGCCGCTTTTACTGATGTCGAGCTTTCCAAACCTATCAGTCAATACTTCAAGCATATCATCTAACGTAAAAGAGGCAATGTTTTCATCTGCCCATTCAATCATAAAGTCTTTATGCTCATCAGTTAAAGTTGGTGGTCTACCTACTGGTCTTCCACTGCCTGTAGCTCTCTGAATATATTCCTGAGGAGCTTTGTCATTTTTGGCCACCCAACCTTGTGCTGTACGGACATTGATGTTAAGAGACAGAGCAGCTGCACGAACGCTCATTCCTTTTTCATCAACAAGATAAAAGAGCTTCTCTTTTTCAGCGTCCTTATAATGCTTGTATGCTTTGGTTCCCTCATGCTTTTTTTTTTCTGTCGCTTGTTGTTTCAGTCTTCTTTTTTATTATCTCCTTTTCGGGAGGCTTCATATATGTATAGCTGTCATAATCTGTTACGCTTTCTACTGGATACATCTCATTGTCAACCTCCATTTGAAACTCTATCACTTCGTTTCCTTCAACGTCATGTTGATTTCCTAAGCCATCTTCAAAAATAATGTCCATTTTCTTGAAAAAAAATATAAAAGAAGAGAAAGAATAATGCGCTAATTTTTTTCAATCATGTACGTTATTTTTTTTTTTACAAATGCGTAAATTTTTTTTTTTGGCTGTGTGGTTTTATTTTTTAGAAGGGCGCTAAATTTTTTTAAAAAAATGCGCGAATAATTTTTCCGTTTGGTGTATTTTACTACTTTTCTGAAGCATTTTACTTTCCGTCTCGCCATAGTGCACTACGACCCTTTTATTTAATCTTAGGGTAAAACACCTTGTGCGTTGGAAAATTATAGCAGTGATTGGATGGATGGCTAACTGCATATAAGTTTAATGACTCAAACTCCTTGCAATCATACTGGAAGAACTTATGCAAGCCTTATGCTTCACCTAAGGATAATAAATATACAAACTCTTTTTCTTCTGATGCATTAAAAGTTGCTCCACCTGGCCCAATTAGCTCCATTATGCACACTGTAAATTTTGAATGAAGAAATTTCTACTATGGCCGAATCTCCAAAATCTAAAGCTCAGCAGAATAAAAAATGCTCTCGTCTAGCTAAACTTTCTGGATATCATCGTTCTCAATCCCACATTGACTGGGGCTATATTGTATTTACGCGTATAAATACTAAATATCGTATGAGATTACTGTTAAAAGCTTATATAAAATAAGAACGTACGAAGCTTCACTTCATACATTCGTAATAAATGCCTCTTAAAAAGAAATAATAACAAAATTTTCACTTAAACTAAGAAACTCGATTTTCTTTGACCTTGCTTTAATTCGGTTCCTTAGCATTTATTCTTTCATTATTTGAAGACGTAATTTGTATTAAATGCGTTTTCTCTCTTGTCTTGACTTGAGCAAAAGAGATAGCCAAGAGACTTATCAATCCCATCTGTTTCTCATTTTTCTGCAACATCTCAGGAACGCTCTTTCTGACAATACTTTGACTTATTACGCAAGACACCTTTTAGGTTTGTGCACAGACTTTCACCGTTTTGAAAGAAGCAGTTGAAGATTCTAGCCACTCATTTGAATTGTATCCAAAGTATTACTACAAATGTGATTGGATTGAAATGTACTGGGGTGGTGTTAAAAGACCCCTTTGAAACGTGATTAAACTTTCAAATCTTTCAAAAAACACATCTCTAACTTTCACAACAAAGCTGAAAATGTAGCACACATTTGCAGATAGTTCCAAAGATATATAAACTATATCGATGCTTACAGTCAAAAAGAAGATTGTCGCGGTAACTGCTGCTGATGTGATTAAGTTTGTTACAAAGGCATTCCTCTCTTATCGTGGAATTCTTAGGTTAGACCATTACATCTTACTTTCAATAAAAGAAAAAAAACGTACTTTTTATTTTAATGAAACAATTTGGAAAATATCACGATGCAAGGCAATCACGGTATACAGCGGAATTTGAGGTCTGAAAGCTTGGTGGCTTTATGGTTTTTCCTGTTAACCTCACAACACCATTGTGTACAGTGTACATTGACAATTTTTATTCACCTCCGTTTACGAGGTGTGCTGTTTAGCTTTTTACAAGAAAAGTAAAATTGATCGGTTACACATTATGAGTGTCATTTAACTTTTCACAATAAAAACAAAAAATAAATACGGCAAACATGGTGTGCGTAAAATTACCCTTATTTTATTTTTCAAACCGAGTATGTACACAGGGTAGAGATTGGAATGGAGTGATGTATGTTATAGTGAATTGTTATTTAGGCCAAGAATCTACCAACAATGTGAAGACCAAAGACAGACGCAATAAAGGTTAAAGAAAGAACCAAGACAACGACGGGATCACTGCAAATAATTAAAAAATATTCAATTACTAAAAAAAAAAAAAAAAAAAAACTTACACACGAAGTCCAGGAGCATCATCAGAGTAGATGCTCATCATGTTGGATGTACTTCCTCCGGGCATACCACCACGGTTGGCATTATTTGTGTTGGAACGGGATGTAACACGCTTTCTGCTCAAATAGACAAAAAAAAAAGGGGGGGGGATTAGTACATCCTTTTTTTTTTGTAATCTATTTCATCAATCTCCTTTCCCATCTCTGTTTTTTGCTCTTTTGAAGTTTTCATTGTATTTACACCCCTTTGTAAACTCTCTTTTTTGGCTTTGCATCACACAAGTAATCCAAACTGACAAAATAAAATAAAAACTCATGCTTTACCTGATGGTTCCTTTAGGGGTTGAATCAGCCTAAAGTATTTCGTTAATAGACAGTTCTGATTTTGAGAAATAATGTGTACCATAATTATAAAATAAAGCTAGAAAAGAAAAGAGAAGAAAAAATAATGCCAATTTTAAATATAAAAAGTTGCACTGAATTGTTGTGGCTCTTTGATTGGCTCAATTATCTTACCAATAAGACGGCTGCAAAGATAAGACTATTTGACAAGAACACAATTGAGAAAAAAAAAATACATGGTCACATGCTATCGCATGTTTATTGTTTTTATTTTAGTGCCTGAATTTTTTTTTTTTTTTTGCAAGTCATAACAGATTCAATTACTCGGCAAACTTTTTATGGCGTTTTTAAAGTAATTTCATACATCTTTTTTCGTAAGATGATCAAGACGAGTGATTTCCACCTAGTTCCCAATCAAGGTCTTCGTATTTTTATCGTAGATTCACACGCTAATCAATTCATAGACAGTATCATCTTTTCAAATAACAATCCTCAACCCTCTTAAGCACTTATGGCTGTTGTATCTTTTTAAAAACCCTTCATAGGTCGCGTAGGAAAAATAGTTCATTCTAGTAAAAATTCTGGTAAAAAGAAAGGGGGGGGGCATCCATTTAAAAAAAGCCCTCTCTCATTTGTTTTTCTCATTTTGGTTAGCTCCTGTGGTTCGACTACAAGATATTGTTACTTAAGGCAAAGGATATGTTTATTGTGACTCCATTCAACATGAAATTATAGAATAGGAGATACAGTCACACATAATTGATTTTGAGACGGATGGAAATTTAGACAATTTTTGTATTTTTCTCCTGAATAAAAACTCGCAATTCTCTAAACTAAATTAAATCAACCCAAATGTCAACTTCTGATTCATCAAATGCAGCCCGTGGATCTTATCTACCTCATGAAGAAAGAAAGTTCTGGGGGTATTTATTACCTTCACAAGCACGATGTTACTTTAAGTGGCATAAAAGATACCGCCGAGCTGCCAAAGAGTACAGTACAGCTATCTCCAAAAAAAAATGTCCCACTTTTAAAAACCCGCAATATGTTTATGCGATCATGAAAGACCTCTTCATATGTATAAACTCTTATGTTTGGTATATAACATCAAAATCATCATATTTTGTAGAGAAAAAAGCAAGGATTCACTATCTGTAACTTTTATTGAAAAAAATCTTAAGAAAACCTGAAAATGAGATTTTACCAATGGGTGCTACCGCCTTTGTTTCTAATAACTTCTTCCATTCGTCGTGGCATTGATTCCACAAGCACATTCCAGGTTTCTGTTTCAATAGAATCCCATGCTTCTTGAATTAGTTCTCTAAACCGATCAACTTTAACAACGCCTCTTGCATTGCTTTGCACCCGGTCTTTCATTAGCATTCATAAATACTCTATGGGGTTCAGATCAGGAGATTGAGCCGACCACTCCAAACTCTCAATAGCTTGCTCTCTTTTCCAGTTTTTTGCTTCAGCACGCTTATGAATGGGAGCACCATCTTCCATCAACATAAGGTTAGGGTTGTGATTCCAGAACCTGAGTAATGACTGTTTGTATACGTTACGTACAAGATCTACTCCTTTTCTCTCCTTTGGGCTCATAAATACCAGTTCTTACTTCTCACCAAAGCGTATAGCGCCCCAAACCATCACCGAGCTTCTCCCACTTTTGTGTGTACCAGCTAGACACTCCTTCTTGTAGGCTTCGCCTACTCTACGCCATACGCGTATCATACCATTTTGTTTCCCGATTTCGAAAGAACTTTCATCTGTCCATATGACTTTCTTCCACATGTCTACGTCCCAGTGAGCATGCTCTTTTGCAAATTTGAGGCGTCTCATCTGGTGAGAATTGTTTAAAAAAGGTTTTCTCCTTGCTGATCTGTTAAAAAAGCCTTCTTCATGTAATGCTGCTCTGACTGTGTTCAGACAAGCTTCCTCAGTAATTAATGAAGCAATTTGCTGTAAAGACAAGCGTCTTTCTTTTTTTACAACATTTGTAAGGTTTCTAATTCTTCTATCATCAAACTTGTGGGGTCTTCCTGAACCTTGTTTTCTTTCTACTGTGCCTTCTTGTTCAAACTTCTTAAATACTCTATTTATCGTACAACGTTGTACTCCCGTTTTCTTGCTGATTTCTGAGCTCTTATAGCCAATTTTTTTGTAAACAACTATCTATGTTCTTTGATGGTAGGTCAATTGAGGCATGTTTAAAATATAAAGTTATATTTTCTAGAAAAAAAAAAAAGGATTTAGAGCATCATAGACAACATCATGATGGCATAAATTTATTGCGGATTTTTAAAAATGGGACATTTTTTTTTTTTTTTTTGGAGATAGCTGTACATAACATCATAAAGAGAATTGAAGAAACAGGTAGCTCTTTACTTAAAAACCAACCTGGAGCATCTAAAAGAACTGACGAGAGAGCCCCCCGGTATCTACAAAGAGTTATCAGAGAGGACCCATTTGCACCATATGCTCAGCTACAAACGGAGTAAATGTAATGGACATTATCGTCTCTCGACAGACCGTTATCGCCTGTTTGAAGAGCTTAGGATTTGGATCCTATTTTGCAGCCCATAAACCTCGCTTGACAGAGGTTAACATGAAGAAAAGACTTCGTTGTGCCATGGAACATGTCAATTGGACCGAAGACCAATGGAAAAGTGTTGTCTGGTCTGACGAGTCCCGTTTTAGCTTGAATGGAAATGATACTGATGCCAGAGTGATCAGAAAAGTTGGAGAGAAATATCAAGCAAGACATATAATACCTACGGTAAAGTATTGGGGCGGCGGGGTGATGATATGGGCATGTTTCTAGACTGGGGGTTTTGGCCCTTTGGCAGTGATTGAAGAGTCTGTAAACCGGGATGTTTACATCAACATTTTGGCAGAAACATTTCACCCATGACTTAAGAATCTAATTGACATTGAAGAGAGAGACTTTGTTTTTCAAGAAGACGGCGCTTCTTGCCATACTGGTGGCTATGCTCGGTGATGAAAAGAAGGCCATCAAATCAGGGGTTTTGAGTACTAGCCCGCCCAAAGTCCTGATCTAAATCCTATAGAGCATCTTTGGTGGGCTCTGGAAGTACGAATGAAGAGCAGAAGGGCCGAGGTTAAAAACAAAAAAAGTTTGAAGACCGTACTTGTCGAGGAATGGGAAAGAATGAGCATTGAACTTGCCCAAAGTTTAATCGCCAGTATGAAAGATCGATGCCAAGCAGTTACAGATGCCCGTGGTGGGCCGACAAAATATTAAATAATTTTTTTTTTTACATTTTATTAAAATGCATATATTAAACATTCATTTGACAAAATTTGAGCTTACAAGATGCAGTATTGAATAAGTTATGAGCATCATTGTTTTATGCTCAATATTTTTATGATTCCGTCCCAAAATCAATTATGTGTGACTGTAGCATTTACCAAAGAACTCAAAAGAAGTTTTATCATTTTTAGAAGAAAAAAAATAAAGCGCATGTGGAGAAGATCATTTCAGATACATAATCTAAAATCTCGTATGGTATTCACCTACCCAAGAGTGAACAAGAAAACAAATTTGAATACAAGATACCACCTCATTGTAGATTAAACAGCAAGGTATAAGGAAGTCTATCATTATTTGAATCAGGGTAAACGACATTATATTTCCTGAAGATGGAATTCATGATAAATCTGAAATCCTACCCTTGAAAGATAAGTACAATGACCTTATTAGGTTACTCATGCCTTTTCTAGATGGAATTGCTGTAATGGCATTAGATGCAGTAGCTAAAAAAAAAAAAAAGACTTAATATCAAAATCGTTCCTGTCGGATTAAATTATTTCTAGCCGGATCAGTTCCGATCTCGTGCGGTTGCCCCCTTTGGTCAACCGATTTCGATTGATAAAGAAGATGTTGAAAATTATAAACTGCTTGGAGAGGATATACGAGAAGCAGTGACTAAACTGTTGAATCGCAGTGATGAGTTCTTTGAATCAGTGATTGTTAACACTCCAGATTATGATACCCTCATGGTAACGAATGATCGCATGGCAATTAAATCATTAAATAGGTGGTTCAGGCGGCTAGAAAACTGCATTCAGTAAGAGCAAAAATATAGAACATACTGCCAAATTCAACAGATATTTTGCTTCTCTGTAGACCAGATTAAGAGGTGATCCTAATCTGGAAACTATAGTAAAAAAAAAAAAAAAAAAATAAGATATTGTAACGACATGTTGAGATTTTTAGTTTTCGCGATCGTCAAGTAGAAAAATTGAATATAAATCTTTTAATTAATCTAACGTGCTGCGAAACTTATCGTTATGGCTCTTTTTAGCACACCTATGAAAGGAATTTTTTTATTAGTTTATTTAAAACCGTTCAGTAATTCTTTTTTTTTTTAAAAAAAAATATAGTAAACCTTATAAGTTAATTCTAATTTCCTTTATAGATCAAGCTTACTATTAAGTTGCACTTATCAAGACATTGAAAATGGGAGGGGGGAGGGGTTTTCGTCGAATTCTACAAGTTCAATTTTCACAATAAATACAATGAGTGCATCAGGATCTTTGACATCTGATTGTATTTTTATCCGTCAAATTTTTAATTGATGGTATGCGTTGGGCAAAGAACAATGCTTGGAGGGGGAAGGGGACTCTGGAGCATCTGTTTTTTTTTTTTTTTTTGGATCAGTGTCATTACATACAAACCTGCTCTTTCTCAAAGTTTATATGCTTACATGAACTTGCAAATGATACAGACTTTGATCATATTTCCTTCGTTGACGATGGTTTTTTTTTCTCTAAATTCTCGATTTCTCTTACAAAGTACTAAAGAGGTAGAGTTCAGGTTTCTACGATTTTGTGAGTTGATTGATCATCAGAATCAAGCTACTGGACTACCAGTTGCTTACTTTTCTTGATTAGTAAAAAAAAAAACCTTCTCATTTCAAAGGTCCAAAAAATATTTACTGTCTATTCAAATAATGTTCAGATGAGATTTAGAAGCTACCTACAACGTGCTATGAGTACATTGACTCAATCCCCCTCCGCTCCAAAAAAAAAAAAAAAAAAAAAAAAAGGGAGGGGGACAGATATTTGGCAAGACCTAGCTTCTGAACAAATGGATGAAGAGGAAATACAGAATGAAATATATAAGTATATATATTGCAAGACGACAATTCAAAATGCTGATATATCGTAGATATATGCCATTCATATTATTTTTACCCTCCCAGACTGATTTTTCTTATGGAAAGATTACTATAGTATGTTTAGACATGTTTGACTGCTAATTCTCTCATATCAGTTTTGGCTTGACATCAAGCCGCCCGTGATTTTAAAGGACAACATATATATATATATTAAGATGTGAAAACCAAACAGATAGAGCATAGAATGTCATTTTTTTACTACCTTACTCAGCTCTTTGAAAATTTGAACATCCTTTTTTCTACTACTTCCTCCTCCCCCTCCCCTACTTTTTTTTCTATTCACTTGCTATATAGTCATTAACTCAAAGAGAGTATACCAAAATATCTTTGGAGTAATAACATCAAGAAGCTGGACTATACTTGAAGCAAATGGTCAATTTTCATTCTGAACCGTTCAAAACATAAGATAATAATGTTCTCGATTTTATGTGTACTGTATAAATTGATGGTGTTGGTATCATGATAATTTTTTTTTTTTAAAAAAAAAAAGTGATTAGACAAGGTCTCAAGAATTCATATGCTGTAACGGTAGAAAACACTTTGTAAAATATTTTCATCTTGAACGTAAAGATCACTTGAAGCTTGTCAATAAACGTGTCGTTACCATATCGATACTGGAAGAAGAAACGTCTTTTACTTCTATGTAAGAAACTTCCACTGTTGAAATCCTTTAAAAAATGCACTAAATTGTGCCATTTTTCAGAATTCTAAAATTTAGGAAAAAAAAAAAAAAAAAAAAAAAAAAAAGTTTAATGTAACTTATTTTATTATTAATATTTTATTAATTAAAAGAGATTCATCGTTCAATTTTGACTTTTCTCAAATGAAGCTAATAGAGGGCCCAGCATCAGTTCAACATCGTCATATGAGATGTTACAGCTGGTTGAAATCAATCTCTTGTAATCTTGGTATCTTTTGCTTGGTGACCTGCTAAGAAGATCTGTCATATTCTTTACACGTTCCTTTCTTAAATGCTGTTGCGACGCGAGTTCTTGCCTCAGTAATCTTGTGGTTTCCATCAGTTGACGCATAGACGCACCGTCAGTGAGCTGTGCTTCAAACGAACTCAGACACTCCAATGTTTTCTTTTGACTAAACGCCAACCATTTTTTAAACCTTGAGTTCAACAACCGCAGCAGCCCTTGCTCTTCATAATCCATTGTATCCTGATGGGATAACACGGCCGATTCCAACGTACGTTTTGATTCTTCCAACCGCTTTGTATTGAGCTCCAGTTCCTCTCTTTTTCTCTCCAGAGCGGTCTCCTTTAATAACAGCTCCTTTTCATAACTCTCTGCAAACGAATCAAACACTTCTGATATAGCAGGCACAATATGATCGCTTACATTGTCCGTCACTTGTCCAAATATCTTCTTGACCCTTTTTCGCATCAGTTTATGAACGAGATCCTTTCCTTTTAACTGAGGCGATATTCCTTCCTCATTGGTTATCTCTCTACTTGCACCCGCATTCATCAAGAGCCTCATCAATCGTTTGTTACCCAGACGATCCAAGATACTCAGTGCCGTATCTCCAAAGGCATCCTGAACATTCAAGATGGAGATCAGCTCTGATCGGTTGGACTTTAGCTTATGAATCAGACACTCCATATAATATCTGGACGCTTGCGCCTGACCCTTGTAGCCGGACGTGGCCGCAATATGGTGAAAGACGGTCTGATCATTCTCGTCAATGTTGAACACAATCGGTCGCAGATAACTCAACAAACTATCAAAACTCCTTTGTTCGAAATTGCTCGTGAAAAGTACGCTACGCATCAACGCCGTCTGTCCGATATAATTCACTCGACACATATCCGCCTTGTTTTGAACCAACAACTGAACCATCTTTAAATGGGCCATAGCCGCGGCCCAATGAAGACTGGTGTGTCCCTCTTCGTCAATGATCACGTTCAGGTCCAGACTGGCCGGTGGTTGTATCAGAAAGGATGGGATACCTTGATGACCGGATATAAAGAAGGCCAAGAGTCTTTGTGCATATGTTTTTTCTAGTGGATCATGCTCTTCCTCTTCTAATTGATAAATATCTTTTTCTTCGCCTGTTGTCGTCGTTGTCGTTATTGCCGTTGTTGCCGTTGTTGTTGTTGTTGTTGTTGTTGTTGTTGGTATATCTGTCTTTTCGATTCTTGGTAATAGTATTCTCTTTTCTTGATATGGTTCTTCTCTTGTTCGAGGGTTCCTTGGATTTACTGGACGTTTTCGAATTTTTTTAAAGGAATCTTCTGTCACTAATTCGGTTGAATCTTTAGTCGTTTGTTCTCTTACTCTCTTCTTTCCAAATTGAACTTCTTTTGCTTTTTTTACTCGTTGTGCCGCAGCCGTCTTATGCTTTGGTGCAGGTGGTGGACTCGTTTCTCCTTGAACAAAAAAAATAATAGGGTCTAATACTTCAATCACCTTATATTGTTGTGCTAATGCCACACCGCGTTCATAAGGAACCCATGTACCTAAAAAAAAAAAAAGATGTTAATGAAAATGAACTTTTTTTTTTTTAGAAAAAAAAAAAAAAAACCTTGATATTTTCCGTATCCTCCTTGTACTTTTTCATGGTGGCCTGTTTGTACTTCTCTTTCCAATATACGAGTTCTATGCGGTTTATCGAAACCCGCGACTTTCAATATATGTGTGGCGTTCAAATAGGAATCTGTCTTTCTACGCATCACTGCCACTCCTCGACAAAGCATTTCATAAACTGGAACACCTGAATAAGTCGCTTGAAATATTTGTAATTTATCTGTCATCGTTCTCTCTAATCTTTTTTTTTTTTTTAAAAATAAAATAAAAGGTGTTGTGCTGCTTGAATTGTTTTTTTTTTGGAAGAAAGAACCGAATCCGATTTAAAGTCCGAATAATCTCACATAAATACGCGTGTATTATGCGAGTTAAAATATAAAACTGTTTTTTCTTTGAACAAAGATGATAATATTTTTTTTTTTTTTTTTAAAAAAAAAATTAATCTTTTAATAATTTTGAAAGAAATTGACTGTTAAATACTTCTTTTGTAACATCGGATCTTTCCGAAATTACTTTTTTTTTTCCCCTTTTTATTATGAATTTATCAAATCAATTGTTTTTTTTATTTATTTATTTTTGAAGTATAAATATTCCTTTCAAAATGATTCTATTGATTATTATAGAAAAGAGCAGAGTTTTATTATTATTATTATTATCATTAAAGTATACCTTTTTAATAATTTCATGATTCATTATAAGCAAGATACATGTAATAATACCCCAAAAAAAAAAAAAAGAACTTTAATGCAATGAAAATGAAAATGAAAAAAGAAACAACTATTTAACATTCAGTATGATGACATTTTTGACCTAAATTTTATAAAAAAAAAAATAAAATTAAAAAAGATTTCATTTTTTTTTTATATATTCCCTTACACTTGATAACCCGATTAAAGGAAAACCATCTTGAATGGTCAGTTTCATGACATACACTACAACAGTATTCACGTGCATCTCTTTTACGAACCACTTTAGTAATTCCATCAGGATTAGTAACAAGCATTCGGTTTCTTTTCGTAGTCTTTTCACTATATAGGTAATGGATTGTGAATACAACAAAGTAAATATGCACACACACACACACACACACACATATATATATATATATATATATATATATATACTTACTATAGCCCACAGGCATTACAAAGTAAATTTTCTTTGGTCTCATTCAATGTACTACGTCTCCAGGAAGGTGACTTGGTGGTAGAGCAATTTGAACATCGCTTCTTCTTCTTTGGGTCCACGTTGTTTCGTTCCTTTTTGTTATATAGCTTCTTGCATGACTTTTTGGTCTGCTTTTGTTCAAAGGACCCTTCTGGTTGGCTATCGCTATTGCGATGGATAAAGAAAAAATTATCTGGAGAGTTTCCTTCAGAGAACGTATGAGGAAAGTAGTTCTTTTCAGAGCCGTAGTCTTCGAAAGCCTCGGGAGAAAAAATGGGCGGAGAGTGTTCCATAACAGGAAGAGGACGAGGAGGGCTCGTTGGAATTTCGGTTCTTGGTATAGGGTAGTGAGGTACATAATGATAAGGTGGTGCATGTTCAAAAGGTGAATAAAAACCATTCCAGTAACCTGGTGGATATCCCGGAGTGTCGACCATAGGACTTGTGCTATCATCCGAAGATGAAAAGTCAGGCAATTGATAGTCTAAAGTATTAACATAAAGATGCTTTACTAGCTTTTTTTTTACTTGTCATTGTTTTGAGAGGTTTTTTCTTTTTTTTTTTAAAAAAAAAATCAAAAATCAAAAATTAAAAATTAAAAATTAAAAAAATAAAAATAAAAAAGAAATAAACAAAATAGTTTTTATACCAAAAAAAAAAAAAAAAAAAAAAAAAAAAGTTCTTTACATGCTACACAAAAAAAAAAAGTCCTAATGTCAAATATAAAGGAGGATATACCAAACATGGTCTTTTCTTTCATTTTTGTGTTCAAGTTTCACCAAATAAGTCTAGAATTCCTTTTTATTTTATTTTTGATAAATTCTTTTGTATTCATTGAAGGGCTAGAATGGATACTATGACAGAATTTCTCAGTATCTTGTGATTAGTAACCCTTCCTAATGAATGTCGGCATAAATATTACCGAGAAATTACATTTTCTTATATAACTTTGTACGCGTGATTTAATACTTTTCTTTACAATAGCCATGAAGATAGGGTTTTGTGATGAATCACCATTTCTTGTAAACCATCAACAGTTATTTTATTCTTAATAAAGTATCCAGGGACAAATCCATTGTTTGTTTGAGTTTAATGAAAAAAAAAAAAAAAAAATTCCTGTCTCTAACTTGAATATCATGACGCCACCAAAAAAAAAAAAAAAAAAAGAAAAAGAAAAACTTATGTAATGTATATGTGATTATGAACATAATATTTTAACTTTTATTTATTTTCTGAAGAAAGATCATCTAATGTAATGGGCACTGTAACAACACACCTAAAAGGAATATAAGGACACCTTCAAAAAAAAAAAAAAAAAAAAACTTACATCCAAATACGTGTTTTGTAAATCTTGAATAATTCACGTACAAGTTCTCTAAAATCAATACGATGTTGAGCTTCAAAATAAAACGTCAACTTGCGACGATCCCTATGAAAAAAAAAAAAAAAAAAATTGTTGGATCCCTTTAATATTCTTTTAAAATATCTTACCATTGATATTCAGCATCGACAATTTCCATAGGTAGCTTACGATGTTTAATTCTCTGTTGACAAATAGCCAATGCCTTTTGTTCATCTTGTTCCTTTGTCATAAACGCATGAATTTCATCAGCTGCAGCCAATCGAAAGATACGCTTGACCATCGTCTCCTTTTTAGGTTGTTCATCGTTATTATTACTGGCCGAATCCAATCGTGCTTGCTTCTTTTGTTCCAATTCAGTCACCTGTGCTACCGACAGCGTATTGGCCACCACCTTGCCCAGATCCTTTCCGCGGTCTCCTTCCACAATCACCAACTCTCCGACGCGTGCATAGAAATGAGGCGAATAAAAGAAATCCGATCGTCCCGCTTTAAATTCCACCATGAACAAAGGTCCCTCCAGACGACCCAACGGGATTCCCTTTCCTAAATCCTGCATTCCTTTGGTATCCATTTCTAATAACGTTGGTTGTTGTTGCTGTTGCTGTAAGGGTTGTTGTAGGGGTTGTGGTGGCTGGGACTGTGTAAATGATCCAAATAGATCCGGTCGAAAGGGTGGATGATAATTAAGAATATGTGTGTTTTCAAGCTGGTCTGCCAACTGTTGGATGTTCGTAGGCGGCGGTGTGTTTAATGTGAGTGATTGTCTTCGCATCAGATTGTAATTACTCGCCGTCGTGTCTGGATAGAAATCTGACCCCTGTTGAGACAAACGTCGTTGAAGATGTTCTTTATCTCCCAACGACATCTCATTGAAGAATCGAGAAGACCGTCTACGTTGACCGTCTTCCAATTGTTCGGATTCACGACGAGATAGACGGGCATGTTGTGCTTGCGATAACAAACCAAAGGCAGCACCAGAGGATTTCGATCGCGAACGGATAAAGGCCAGATCGATATTATCCAGCTCATCTTCCTCTTGTTCTTCTACCATGGGCTCAAGCGAGCTCTTGAATTGAACATGCTGGTAAGGCTCTTCGTAATCGTCATAGCCGAAGAAGGTGGGATCTTGTCCCATCGAAAAGGACAGACTGCGCTGTTGACGGTAGATGGGCTCCAGGGAGACGCCGGGCAACATGGGCACAGAGAGCACACTGTTTGGAATCGCATCCTCTGATAGAGACGTAGGAGGTATGCTGGCCACCGCTGTCGATTTATTATTGTCTTCTTCAAAAATAGATGGCCCCTCCCATTGAAAGCCACCAAACGAGCCCCAGTTGACTTCGGAAGCAATCGAACTTCTCCTCACAATTTCGGGATGTTCAGTCACAGGTGAGTCGTGTGGGCTTCGATCCATATTGATCGTACTACCTCTTCTGGATGGACTACCTACCACTTTCCATGCATTGTCCGTATTGGGATTTTTTGTAATAGGAATACCGCTGTCTTCAGCCTACTTGAAATATTAATATTCTTTCTTTTTTTTTAAAAAAAAAAAAAAATAAAGATGAGCTCATTTGTTTACATTATTTGTTTTACTACTACTGCTACTTTTCTATTTCGTGTAATGAAGTTGTTTTTAGACGTTATAAATAATTCAAGTTTTTTTTTTTTACCTGTTGTGACATGTATGTTATGTATTGATATAGAGAGAGTTTGGGTTTCTTTTTGGATTTCTTTTTAAATTTCTTTTTTTTTTTTTTTGATGGTTAGCTTTTGTGTATTTCCCTCAAAAAAGAATTACCTAAATGTTCTAATTGTCTATTGGCGAAAGAATAAATATTCTTTATAAAACTGCGGGGGGTTTTGTTATTGTTTTTTTTTTAAAAAAAAGGAAAGCTTTTTTTTTTTTGTAATTCGGATTCGTTTAAACGTTTTTTTGTTTTTTATTTTTTTTTTTTTTTTTTTTTTTTTTTTTTGAAAAAAAAAAAAAAAAAAAAGGAAAAAGAAAAAAAAAAAACAACAACAAAAAGTCTGTACTGAGTTTAAACAACTACATCGTTTCATTTCTTCTATATTCAGTTATATCTTTTATTCAAATTATATCTCACTCTTATCCTATGAATAGTGTTGAATCTAGTATCTTTTTTTTTTTAAAAAAAAAAGGGAGGGAGCGCATTTCATTTTTTATGGAAGCAAAAAAAAAAAAAAAAAGATTT
>JNDS01005502.1:0-36998 GCA_000697035.1 Rhizopus stolonifer B9770
TTTTTTTTAAAAAAAAACCCCCCCAAAAAAAAAAAAAAAAAAAAAAGAATAAACCAAGTTTTGTAGAATGGAACAGTTGATATTATTTCAGCAAAAAAAAGGGATTTTTTTTTTTTGTTCAGCATAGAAAGAGAGAGAATAAAAAAAATACAGTTACAAGTGTTAAAGTGCAGTAGATAATTTTTCCGATAAGTAGTCTAAAGTTTCATCGATAATATCCTTTGATTCTTTCCAGACTTGTATAGAAAAATAAACTGCAAAAGGATGGATTTCTGTTTCTGGATGGGTTTCAGAGATTTTCTAATAATAAAAAAAAAAGTCAATGAGTTTCCCCCCCTCCTCCTCCTCACACAATAAACAAACTTACGGAAAGTGCAAGAAGCTCCTTTGTTGCTTGTTCGGCTACATTTTTACATATGGACTGAAGCATAAGGTAAGCCTTTCTTTCATTTTCAGGACTGATCCAATCTGCTTGGCCCATAACCACATCATGCCAGTTCATCACACGTCTATCAAAACCGGGTTCTGTTGTTCCCTCGAGTGCAAGTAATCTCAAGGCAGCCATTAATCTGAAGGATGTTTCTCCCTTTTTAATACTGTAATCTCCAGCATATCTATCATTGTCAAACAAATGCAATCCTCTTTTTTTTTGTACTTACCCTGATCCCTCCAGGATATCCTTCTTGATCTCCAATCCTCTCTTTGATTCTAATTGAGCATAAAGAGACCAAACTTCATTATCTAACAAGACAAAGTTGTACGTGTTTTCTTTCAACACGAACCCGTATTCCTTCAACATGGCCAGGTTATCGTGAGGACCATAATTGATAAACACTTGCTCTCCCTTTTTATAAGATGTCATTGTCTTTATTTCAAAACTTTGTGACTTTATGCTAAACCCACTTTCAATCTAACAAGTGGTTAGTATTTCTTTCTTGAGAGAGTCACCTACTTTTGCTTCTGTTGTATGATTAAGAAAATCAAGCATGGGTGCCAAAGCCACGTTCTCGCCCTTGGCCAGATAATCAGGCACACTCATATGAATACAACGTGTGTTGACACAAAGCCATGCCCATTTGAACTCTTTGGCTGACATTTCCTGTAGCGACCTTGATTGACAAAATTTGAGACAGGCCAAATAATCTACCTGGATATTCTCCTTTTGCTGTTTGCTTTCTTGTTTCAGAGAAGTAGGTAAATGGTTGTATAACTCTTGGGGGTAATTGACTGGCATCGTATTAAAATGCATTGGCAACAAATCTATATAGGGTTTCCACCAAGACTGTTTATCTCTAGTAAGCAATACAAGGTGTAGAGCCAGTAGTTGGTTGGCACTGAGTGAATGAGTGCCGTAAAGTTTTGTAAGGCTTTCGTTGGTGATCAAAAAGTGCTTGGGTACTGAAACAATCACTTCTCCTGCTTCAATATCTTGAGTTGCCATCATACCTTAAACAAAAAAAGTAAATCTTTCTGTATTGTGTGTGGGTGGGTATGTGTGTGTGTGTGTGTGTGTGTGTGTGAATTTATCTCACCTCGACCGGTATCTATTATAAAATTGAGTTGGTGCTATCAAGAAATATGTACATTTTCATACTTGGAAAGTTTGCTAAGGCTAATTTTGTTTCAGGAAATTTGTTTTGGTTCAACCAGTTTATAAATAATTCATACTTTCTATCACGTACAACTTTTTTTTTTTTTAGGAAGTTTATTTTTTATTATTTTTTTTTTTTAAAAGTTTTTTTTTTTTATTTTTTTATTCTTTTCTTTGCTGTTGATTAAGCATGTACCAGTTCCTTTGACTGAATTCATTGTATGAAAAGACGAATAAAATTTTATTCATGAAAAATTATCTATGAACGCTGTGTCTGAAAAGGTAGTCCGCTCCTGCTGAGATAAAAGATTGAAATCCTTTGTGGAAAAATGATCAGTTGCCGCGCGATATAAGAATACGGGTGTCTTCTCAAGTCGTAAGATCCATTGGGTGTATACGATTGCGTTGGAGCTTTTCCAAAAAAAAAAAAGGGGGGGGGGTCTAGTAAGGTTAATTTACAGCAGTTGAACGCGTTAAACAAATCATTAATTAATCAACACTTATACATTCTAAAGCATCATCAATGCGCTTTATTTTAAGGAGAAATGAAAGAATACCACTTCGCTTAAAGAGCCATAGAATTTACAAGCTTATTTTGATTTTTTTGAAAAAAAAAAAAAAACTTACATGAAGTTGCTAAGGGTATATATGTACAAGTTCGAAAGGAAAAAAACTATATCCATATTGAGCATTGATCCACGTCCCAAAGATCACTTTGGTGAAATGATGGAAAGGAATTGAGCTTAAAACAAGATGAACTTGATTTTTTTAATAAGAGAGACAATATTTGTATGTCTAAACATTATCAAATAATGTTTGTAAAGGTGTATTTTTTTTTTTTTTTTTTTTTTTTTTGACGAATACAAAGTTCTTTTTGGAAGAAGGAGCCTAATCCAAATTTGAGCGAGTTCCCTCTGGTCATGTAGTATTTTACACAGTTATATTGAAAGACAAAGAACGTAAGAAATCTTACAGAAGTCAAAAAAAAAAAAAGATAAATATCATCCTATTATTTTCTGTACATTCTTAAAAAAAAAAAAAAAAAAAAAAAAAAGTGGATATTTATTTAACACGTTTAATGTATCTGCTAAACGCAGCAGCAATAAAAGCCATCAGACCACCAAATGCTAAAACAATAGCCACATTGGATTCTCCTTTTTCTTTCCCGTCATCGGCAGCGGCGAATATCAAGGAAGAAATGATCGCAACGGCAAACTGAGGGAATACAATGTACATGTTATGTACGCCAAGGATCATACCGGCGTCAAAATCGTCTTGTTGTTCGCTGGTTGTCGGCAATGTCTTTTTTCGTTGTTCGTCTTCGAAACTAACATATTCACCCACCAATGAGAAAGGGATCCAGAGGACAATGGCCCATGGGATACCCATGATAGCCAATATGACGGTTGCCGTCGTGACCGAACGAACAAACCAAGCGGATAATAAGGAACCGGCAATGATCAGTTGAGAGCCAGTGTACACGTTCAAAAGGGAAAGAAACCAGATGCCTTTGCTTTCAAACCTCATGACAAGTGCGGGGATGATCACACCTGCAATAACAGAAACAATGGCATTACATAATAGGGCAAAAGAGCCGGCTCTCGTGCCATCTGCCCAGTCTCCATCATCTGGGTGTGAAATAAAATAAAGATCGGAGACCCACTGAGTGCTGAAAAGCTTATGAGTCTACATGTCTATGGCTTCGTGTTCTCTTGTTTACCTATAAAATAAATAGGGGAACCAACCCATCCAAGCAAAGAATTGGGTATTACACAGGGATTGAATAGGTTTTGGCAAATATCTAAATGCGCGCCAGACATATTGAAAGGTACTGTACCATGGTCTATAAGTCGAATAAGACATTTAAATTCAAACACATTATTCAGAACTTACTGATCATCTTGATCGCCTGTATCCACATACTGCTTTTCCTTGACTGTAAAGCAAGTAATTCCCAAAGTGACAATAAAAACAGCCGTACCTAAAATACAAAACACTTTCATCTGCGAATCTCCTAACCAAGGGAAATATTTGACAAGATTCATAAACCCAACAAAATACCCGAATACCATGGCAGTATTACTCATACGAGCACTCCAAGCATTTGCATATTCTTGTTGCCACAAAGGAGGCACATCTAAAATGAGGGCACGACAAATGGCTTGTACTGCATTCAATGTAAAATCCAAAAAATAAAATGATGATACAGCGACAACAATAGAATAATAATGAATCTAGACAAATAGAATAAGTACCAATACTTGTTAATAATAATAATAATAATAATATTACGGCTTCTTGAGAAGATTCATAAAACTTGTCAGCTATGACCATTCCAAATTCTTTTGCATAAGCAATTCCTACCATCGACAAACAAGTCAAAAAACCTGCCCCCACAATAAAAGGTCTTCTTTTTCCAAAACGAGAAGTACATTTGTCACTAAAGGCACCAATGAGCTATGCTATATTCAGAAACTGATCATGGAATGATGTCAATTTTTAACTTACAGGTTGTACAAGAAGTCCAGAAAGAGGACCAGCCAGCCATACGAGAGCTGTTAATTCTTTGGATAAATCGAGTGATATTAAGTAAGGTGTACCGTAACTATATTATGTTAAAAAACAAAACATCTCTTTTTTTTTTTTTTTTTTTTTTTTCTATCTGATTTAACACTTACGACAATTCAACGGTCCCTAAAAAGAAAAGGGTTGAATGAAACGAAAAATTAAAAAAGAAATTACTTACATGTGAACTGTACACCAGCCATACAAACAGTCAACAACAGGATCTGAGTAAAGCTAAGACCTGGTTCTCTTGTTGAATCTTGAACTGAAATATTATCAGGCACAGTTCCTATACTGTTATATGTTGAAGGATCAAAGGATGATCTTCTTCTTTTGTATTTGGGTCTAGACACTGGAGGCTTTTGGTTTATCAAAGGAGATTGTTCATTTGCCATTTTTGTGATGAAAAAGAAGAAGAAAAGCGAATAACGCACACAATGCGCGTAGTATTTATAAATCCGCTATTTACATCATATGATCATCCAAGAGGGAGAGGATTCAGGCTGTTTCACTCCTTGAGTTTCATTCTTGTCATATGGAGTTTCCGCATTAGGCAACTTTAGGATTACAGTGTTCATGGCGCCGGATTTTCAACCATCATATCAAGATAAAGAATATCTACGAGCAAGAAACATCGGGATGACGAAGGCCTTATCCGACTCAATCGTGTTTTCCTTTGTTTACTAAACAGTTACACTATTCAACTAAAATTGTTTTGCATGAATTGCCGGGAGACTTATTTGTGTTTTATTTATAATAAAGAGGTTGTTCCAGCCAATCTACATGTCCCTTAAAGCTTGAAGCATTTCGGATCTAACGTGATTGGATAACTTTTCAATGCTTTCCGAGTTTTCTTGTACATCCTCAGTTGAGATTGGAGGTAAAACTAAAGACATTCATTAGTAAAGATAAATGTAATAATGCAAAGGTGTTCACCTCTAATCTTAACATCACCGTGCCCGAATCTCTTGGACTTTTTATCATAAATATGATTATAGTTTTGAACCACAATGGGTATAACAGGCACATTGGCTTGTGCAGCCATATAAAACGCACCTTTCTTAAAGGGCAAAAAGTCGCGCTCTGGTGTATTCTGTCGTGATCCTTCTGGATAAATCCAGATGCTTGTCTTAGTTCTCTTCATTTCGGCTGCTGCTTTACGGGCATTTTTTACTGCAGAATCTCTGTTTGCACGATCCAAAAATACAGTTTTGCTTAAATACACTGCAGGTGATATGAATTAGGCATTCGATATTCACATAGATCTTACTTACTAAACCAGCCCAAGATGGGAACAAATTGAATGGATTTTTTAGCGACGACAGAGGTTGACTTTGGGAATACATTGGCCATAAAAAAAATATCGAGAATAGATTGATGATTACAAACGTAAATCGCTTGTCCTCCGTCTTTTCTGATATGCTCTTTTCCTTCAATCTTACAGTTGATACCAAGCATGCTCGAGAAGATAGTCTTGTGTACTCTAGATACAGTCCAATTAATAAGGTGTCTCTTTCCAATAATAGGCAAAACAATAGAGGCTAATACGCCATAAAAAGCCGAGACAGACAAACAAAGCATGGAAACAGCTGTTCTGTAATAATATCCACCTCTTGTCTTGAACAAGGCTTGAAGAACAATAGGCGATACAACCCAAGGAACAATTTTAGTCACTGAAATGTCTAGAAAATAAGGTTATTAAACAGAAGAAAAAAAAATAAAGGGTCGAATTATTATTGACATTAACCTAATTTCATTTCTAAGACTTGATTCCCTTTTCTTGAGTGAGGAAACAAAAAATTTTAAAATTCTGAATGCCCTGGTTTGTTTAAAGTCAAATAAGCCAATCAGATTATCGGGAAAAAAAGGTAAAAAGTCCACTGCAATTTTCAACAACCGCAAGGAGTTTTTTTTTTTTTTTTTTTTTCTCACAATAAACCACGTGAAAAAAAAAAAAAAAGTCGCCTGTTTGTGAGGTCTAAAAAAATTTATGTGAAGCTCGAAATACGTGACAAAAACTTTGAACTGTTGTTAGATAAGTAGGCATTGGTCCACTCTATTTAAGGGCTGGTTTTTCTAAAACTCCATTTTCACCCTTAAAAATCGAGCGGAATATGCCCTTTTCCCTAATTCATCAAATCTCCTTTTGGTTATAGAAATATTTCATTAGTCATTTTCAGTATCCGTTTTGAAGACAAAATGGCGCTGTTTCTGTACATAAGCACACAAAAAAAAACACTTTTTTTTTTTTTTTTTTTTTTTTTTTTTTCAAGGATCTCTAGATTAGTTTCCAAACTTCTTTTAAAAAAAAATTTTTTTAAGCTCATTTATAACATTAGTTTTTAAAATGTCCTAGACATAAAGGAATGTGTGGAAAGAAAAAAAAAAAGAAAAAGAAAAAAAAAAAAAAAAAAAATACCTCGGCTCATTGTTGTGGACAGGTTGTTTTAGAGTGCCACGTTCAAACGTCTCAGGAACTTATTTTGAGATCCGTTCAATAAAATTTCGTCACTTGGATTTTAAAGACAGTGACAACATCATGTTACATTTTGAATGCAATGATAAATGACGCTTTCAAGGTTTTTGAAAAACAATATTTTGTGGGGTTATCACTTCACACTTTGCATACCCAGAAGACGTGGTCCTCGTATTCAAAGACCTCCATGCACGTTCGAATAATAGCTCGTGCTTATGATTTCAGGTATTTAATAGAGTTTGAAATGACTCATGTACTTAAAATCCAGGATTAACTAAGCCAGAAATTTCTCTCTCTCTCTCTCTCTCTCTCTCTCTTTCTCGTCGATCTTGATTTTTTTTTTTTTTACTGACTTTGTAAAAAAAAAAATTAATAATAAAACGACTCCAATTTTTAATTAAAACACCCTTTTTTTTCTTTTTTTATCAGCTTCTTTTATTTTTAGCAATGGGTGCCCTATGTTGCTGTGAATCAGATATAAACTTTGAGGATGAAGAAGGTACGAGGATTATCTATTGAACAACTCATTCTTATACCCATTTATTTATCAAAGTCCAGTTACGACATTTTTATTTATTGAGAGTGATCGGTAAAGGAGCCTTTGGAAAAGTGCGCATTGTCCAGCACAGAAGCAGTCAATCAGAATATGCATTAAAGTATATCAGTAAATCAAAATGTATAGAATTGAATGCAGTTAGAAACATCTTGACGGAGAGAACCATGTTGGAAATGATTAATCACCCACTTATTGTCAACTTGCGATACGCTTTCCATGACGACGAAAATCTCTTTATGGTACTTGATCTTATGCTAGGTGGAGATCTGCGTTTTCACCTTAATTCGATTGGCACATTCAATGAACTTCAAGTGAGATTTTATGTAGCTGAATTGATACTCTCCTTGAGCCATATCCATCGACAACATATCGTTCATCGGTAAATTGAGTTACACCACACATGCGCATTTCTTTTTTTAACTCCTTTTTTTTTTTTTTTTTTTTTGCAGTGATGTCAAACCAGATAATGTACTATTGGATGAAAAGGGGCACGCTCATCTTAGTGATTTCAATGTGGCCACTCACCTAACACCCCAAAAACCTTACCGCCAGAATAGAGCAGGGAGTTTGATTTATATGGCACCTGAAATTTTACTTGGTCAAAAATATGCAGAGGATGTCGATTGGTGGAGCTTGGGCGTTACTGCTTATGAACTGTTATTTGGGAAGGTAAAAAAAAAAAAAAAAAAAAAAAAAAATGATGATGTAAAATATTAAAAAAATCACAACATAGCGTCCCTTTGAGGGATCAACAAACGATGATGTAAAAAAGGCCATCATACAATGTTCATTGGAATTTCCAAAAAATATTCACGTATCTATTGAATGCAAACAAGTGGTGAAAGGAGTAATAATAAGAAAAAAAAAATTATGCATTAAGCTAACAGTTTTTTAAGCTACTCACCAAAAGGACCAAGGATCGTTTCGGCCACGGGGAACACGGCGTGGAAAAATTAAAGTCACACCCTTGGTTTCGGGGAATTGATTGGAAAGAACTTGAAATTAAAAAGGCACAACCGCCATTTATACCTAGTGTAAGAACCTCTGCCATTATCTCGAATAATTGCTTTAACCTTTTTTTTTTTTATCAATGACAAATAGAAAGATTCACCCAATTATGATGCTATTCACGAACTAGAAGAATTACTTTTCGAAGAAGAACCATTGCGGCCACACCCTAAATCTAAAGCAACAGAATTAGAAGAATTAATTGAAATCGATACCAAATTTGTACCATATGATCACACAAACACAAGCACTAAAAAAAGTACAGTAGCGGATATAGTAGCTGCCGGTACTTCAGAACCAACTAATTTGATACGTAGAATGGGTGGTGTTATCCATGAAAAACTAGATCAAGCAAAATATAGTTCTCAGGGATATTATGAATTGTCTGAACAATAACTTATGTATATAATGTCTATATTTTTTTTTATTAATAAATTTAATGCCATATGTTAAGGAAAAGTATGTTTAAAAAGAAAAATAATCTTTTCGTCATTATCGGATTGGACTGGTTCCCCAAAATATAATTATAATGGTATTTTCATCATTGTCACACAAATCATGCATTGAGAACATTTCTTTCTCTTGTTCTGCTTTCTTTTCCTTTTTCTTTTTTTTTTTTTTTTTTTGTCTAAAATCACTAATGATTAACGTTGTTTGCAAGATAAGGGATTGGATTTGTTTTTTTTTTTTTTGGGGAGATTTCAAGGAGAAATTTGGCTACAAAGGGTGTATACTCCTTTCAATCGGTCATATATCTATTTTTGGTTTATTTCAAAGCAACAGAAAGTTAAAAAAAAAAAAAAAGTATGCTGAAATCATGCCAACTTTTTTTTAAAAAAAAATTAAACATCAGTTTTTTAGAATTTTTAAATATAGAGACATTTTTTAAGGAGTAAGAAAAGCGTTTTAGAGGACTTTATTTTTTTGAACATGTATTTTTCTCACTTTTTTTTTTTTTTTGTTGAATATCTATGGGCAAATCTGGGAAAATCAGGACAAAACTACACCCTTTTTCTAGTTTTGGGTTAGGTTCAAATTAAAATGAAATAATGTGGAAACAAAATTATTGCGTTTCAACTTATCATTTACGGAGTTTTCAGTCGATAAAATAAATGATTTCTGAAAAATGAGAACATAGAAAGACAAAGACTTCATTTTTAAAGCTTTTTTTTTTTTGTAGATTTAGTGATGTAATATTAATTACTTTTTAGGCTCTTTTCTAGTCAATTAATGCGCAATAAAAATTTTATAAGAAACGAAGATATCTTTTGGATTGCACAATAACGAGATGTACAGTAAGCGTCGCCAACAATAGTAATTTTTCGCCGCCAAATGACTTTAGAAAGAAATAAGAAATGTCTATGTCTTCAAATTGGATCATTTTAGAAAAATATATTGTGAAGAGCGTCAATATCTATATTTGTATCATCAAAGACGTGAACTGGCAAAAAAAAAAAAAAAAAAAAAAAATTAAAAAAAAAATTTTTTTTTTTTTTTTTTTTTTTTTTTTTTTTGCGTTCTTTGCTCCTAAACAATAGCTTCATCAGTAGAACCTAATAACTTGACAACTGTTATTTAATTCTCGTCTCCCCATCATAACAAATCTAATCTTGGCGGTGTTTGAATACGGTTGAGATACAAAATGCTGTCAAAAAAACCTACCCAATATTGTAAAATGGCTCATTAGAAGTAATTGTATTTATTTTGCTTGTGCCAATAAAATGGTCTTTCAATAACAAACGTTTTATTTCATGAAAGACACGCGCTTGATATCTTGGCTTAGGTGTTACCCAACTTTCAAATTTGAAAAATGTCGAAAAATCAGTTGATTTTTTGCTTTTTTTTTTCTGGAACCTGTCGGAAAACTATATTTCATTATAGATTTCTCCAGATTAAATAAAATCTATGACGAACTCATCCGTATATCAAGTATAGAAAAACGTGTGTGTGTGTATGTGTTTTTTTTTTTTTTTTTTTTTTTTTGCATATTGTATTTGTAAGCTTTATTTAGTAATTTATTTTTAAATAATAATAATAATAATAATAAAAAAGCCAAGTCCATAAAAAGATAAATTTGAGTAACAATAAGATCAAAACGATATGTCTTTTTACACTAAAATTCTAAAAAAAAAGTAAGAAAGACATTTATCTGTTTTCTGCTGAGTTTATTTGTGTGTGACGCATATGACAGCTGATAAGAAAAAAAAAAAAAAAACGCGATGTTATTACACAATGCCTTTTTTTGTTTTATTAAATTTGCGGATCAGACATAATTTCTTAAGACAGTATAAAGCACAGAGAGAAAAGCTAGATATAAGAAGTCCGGTTATTAACATACGATATATATATATATATATATAAGAAAAAAAAAGTCTACAAAAAAAGTTTTAATATAATGTATTACTCGTACAATGGCTGGATCGAATCTTTAATTCCATATCAGAAAATTCACGATACCGGTTTCACAAGAGGAATGAAGTTGAATAACATTTATTTTTAATTTCAGGCAATATCACGACAAAAGTTCAATTTCAAAAATTATTTGTTACACGAGAAAAGCTTGTTTATGCAACTTCTGAAAGTAAAATAACACGTTGAAATGAATATACTGATTATTGTTCTCGTGTAAGCCCATCCGAAAGATTGATATGAACGCTTCCAATTTAAGCTATTTTTTGTTTTCTTCAAAAAAAAAAAAGTAAGTAGCTTTGAAAGCAATTAAAGGAAAAATACGACAGATTTCATTCACCGGACCAAAAAAAAAATTGATAATCTAAATCGCAATTGTAAATATTTTTTATTTTATTTCAAGACAACAGAAACAACTTGGATTAATCATCTTATCTTATTAAAGCTATACATTTAAAGTGGAGAGTATGAATATTTCATAAGCTTCGTAAAAAAGCAAAAGATTGTTCCTGTCTGTAAACTCGGAACTTCGTCTTTTTTTTTAAAATAAAAATAAAAGTAGAATTTTGTGCTTAATCAATAGTAATTTCTTTTTGGGAAATAAAGTACTAGTCTTGGGGTAAGATAAAAAAATGACCTGATAACTCGTATTTTCGTATTTTTATAAACTCTTTATTTAACTGACGGACCATCTCATAAGTTATCAATTGCTCTTTATCCATCTGAATATCTAAAAAAGAAATTCAAACGAATGAGTGATATCTGTTTACTAAATATCTTTCAAAGAACAGATTGATTTGTATATTTTCAAATGGGCGACTTTTTTTTTTACAATGTTTTATGTATCCAATATCCAATTTCATTATCTAGTCTATACCATATTTGTAGCGAAGAAATACATTATGCGAAGCTGTCTATATAAATCCTGGCTTTTTTTTTAGGGGATACCAAAAATTGTTTTTTTTTTTTTTTTTTTTTTTTTTTTTTTTTTTTTTTTCATTAGAACCCAGACAAGACAAAGTAACATTTTATCGTTATAATTGAAGGCTATAGCCCTTAATTCTTTTTTATTTTTCTCCTTACATAATTGCTAAACGTGAACAATTCTGGAATACATTGTGAAAAAAAAATGGCCTAAAGTTTGATACTACTGTGTGAGTTTATTTGGTAATTTTGATTCCCAAAATAATTCCCCAATAATATACTACTGCATCAGAGACTAGCTTTGCAGTTAAAATAGACAACAATGGTAGAAGTTTTGACCATATCACACTCACTGATAGACAAAAAGGAGGGAAACTATATCATTTAAAATTGAATATCTTTTTGCAAAATGTGATATTTATGTCTTTTTCGTTCCCCAAAAAACATAAACAACAACTAAAAATATTTGGTGAATCATGGCTTATTTATTTTGTTGAATTACAAAAATACAGCATAAAATTTGATAGGCACAAAAAGGATGGGGATGCTAAATGTACGAATATTGATATATACTGTGCTTCCACTCTCAATTTACCTAATGTTTGAAAATTCCGCCCACTTAAAAGATATAATTTGACCAGACAAACCGATCACAAAGGTTTTTATCCAAGCAATTAGGAATTATATTTATCGAGTGCTAGATAAAATTCTATAAATGTTTGACAGATACATCTTCACTACCTTCGACTATTCTCGAAGAAAGTGTTTCTTCATCCGTCAACTTCCCTCTTTTGACTTGATCCTTAAGTACTTTCCAAAACATCTCAATAGGGTTGAGCTCTGGTGAATATGGAGAAAGGTATATTGATATATATCTCCTTTGTGAGATAACAAGATCAACAACATCATGAGGGTGAATTGGAGCGTTATTCGTTACAATATGAAATCCTTTCATGTTTGGGAATTCATCCATAATATCTAAGGTGTCACTGATGGATTGCACAAAGTGACCAGCTGTAGTTCCTTTTGGTATCGCAGCAGCGACGCCCTCCGGTGCTTTTCTTTTTTTTTTTTTTAGCACTAACAAATCTTCTTCTTTTTTAACAAGAGTGGGCGGAATTAACAAATGTCAGTGATCAATTCGAAAATGTCTGATCTTAGAATATGTGGAACTATACTTTTCCTCCTTTGAATTAATCTTTTTTTATGCAACTTTAACTGTAACACTACGGAAGAAATTTTGCCTTTCTAAGTCAGAATCGATAGACACTCATCCATCGGCTTTACCCACAAAATGGGCATAGGTTCACCCTCTTTTTTTTTTTTTTTTTTTTTTTTTTTTTTTTTTTTTTTTTTATCAGAACGGATGTCTGCTCTTTCTTTCTTAAAGCCGAATGTTCGCCATTCCAAAGCGAAAAAAAAAAAAACTTCAGTTCAATTCATATTTCCATATTATACTTCATAAATTTTATAGATGAACTTTTTACTTTGTTTAATTTATTTCGATAATTTTATAAGGGCAACAATATCAACATGGTCTTTGATAAAATAGAAATCGTGAACTTTTTATTTCCTTTCATTTCCTTTTATTTCCGATTTTTTTTTTAATAATCTTTATGTTCTAACTATTTTGAGCCCTATTAGAACTCATTGTCAAATACAGTGTAGTCTATTACACCATATTTAATTCTACTGTTGCTTTTTAGTTTGTTTAATGATATAAGTAATCGAGTTTATCATTTCTTTATTATCTAACTATTTATAATATAGGAATACTTTTATGGTCAAATAACCATTACACTTCTTTAGCTTCCATTCGGTTTAAAATTGTTATTGCCGCGGCTTTCAAGATCACAGTTTCATTTGTATATTGTGTGCCATTTAAATGCTCCTAAAATGCTTTGTCCCCCAATCTCCCCTCAAAAAGCGTATATTGCCCCCCATGTGTATAAGGTTTGATAAAAAGAAACCAAACTATATGCTATTATTAAGTAATATACTACAACCGCTATTCAGTAAACAAGAGTTTTTATTATAGTTCCTTTTCTCTCTTTTTTTTAACAATAAGCTAGTGGATTTGAGAATGCTAATATTTCCCCAATTTAATACGTCTCTACGTTTTATGTACAAACGGAAGCATAAATGGATGAACGGTTTCCACCGTGATGAGTCTGTTAATTTACAAACTTTCCTTTCATTTAGATATTGATCGTTGGTGTAATTTATCTGATTCTTCATTTTTTTCATATCAGAAAACGAGCCTGCCCACATGAGATAGGCTAATTATCAGTCTATTGTTAATGGAAACAGTACAGTTGATTTGAACACACAATGATTACAGTTGCAGTAGCAGCAGTAATAGTGTATCACTATAGATTTCCATTATAAAACTCATATAGCTATGCAGCAATTACCTTTACCTACTTCTCAAACTATATATGTTACTATAAATTCTGTTATATATGGCGAGTATCAAAATCCTCATTCGGATTTAGCAAAGCTCTCAGTAATCAAAAATGAGAACAAAGAGAAGACCGAAGTTGCTTAACTTTTGATGCATATTCATCATATACACTTATTGATAATTTTATGAAATAAAAAAAAATTCCTGTTAGCATGTATACTTTAGAGAAGTTGGTTTAACTAAAAAACATGATAATTATATATATATACTTTATTATAGAAAATGTACAGAAAAAGAAAGGGCTTTTAAAGTATCTGTCGGCTACGTATCTTTAGTTTGATACGACACATTTGAGAATCAATGGAATCTAATTTACATTCTAATTCTTCCCTTCTTCTACGTATTAATGCATTACCACCACAAGATGGCGCTTTGCTATATTCTCCTTGAAGCTAGAAAAAAAATAGTATTATTTTACAAGCTAGACCTTTTTTTTTTTTTTTTGTTACAACTTACGATTTCTTTTTCTCTCATGAGCTCTCGAAGTTGTTTATCCAAATCAAAAGCATCATCCTTTTCGAGTAACTTTATTTCTTCTTGTTTATTTTCTTCTTCTGGCTTTTTTGCTTCTTCTGATACATTTGTTTCTTCTGGCACACTTGTTTCTTCTGGCACATTTGTTTCTTCTGGAATTTTCGTCACCTCTGGCTTTTTTTTTTCTATAGCAGATCGTGGCTCAGGTACTTTCTTTGTTGTTTTCTCTTTTTCTTTTGGTGTCTTCGTTGCCATTTTACTTTGAACGTGTGTTTGGCGAGATTTTTGCCTTGATTTTTGTTCATATACAACAGAATCTACTGAACTAGTTGCCGAAACATAAGAGTTAAATTGCGTATCTATTTAGATATTTTCTTACGTTGTTGGAGATGTCACATTTGAAGGAAGTTCATCATTAAATACACCCATTCGTAAAAATTGTTCCATTGTTGATTTCAGAATACGCACCTGGTTTTGAGAATGCCGAAGTTGAGCAGCCAAAAGTCGATCACCTGACTTGCCGTTATCGAAAGTTGGTTTATTGTATCTCTTGAGCTCTTTCGTCTCTCTATACTTTTCATCTTTTTCTGACTGCAGTTGCTTGTTTTGATTTTCTAATTTTCTGTAACCATGAGCTAGTGAGACAAACGCAATATGTATGTATATGTGTGTTTTACCTAATATACTCAGTAGCTTCACTGAGCTTATCCATTGTTAAAGAAAGATCATCTTGAAATCGTTCTTTCATTGTCTATGTTATGTTAGTACATGAAAAGAATGATATTCAATCTACCTTTTCATGTTCCAATTTTTTCTTTAGTTCCAAGTTTTCTGTTGTTAATTCTTCAGTGTTTCGTGAAAGAAAAGCTACATCTCGATTACAGGCTAATTTTTTTTAAAAAAAAAAAAAGAAAGAAAGAAAGAAAATGGTTAGGAGGGTAGGTTTGTTTTGGTTTTCTAATGAGGAAAAAAAGAGGGGAGGGAGGAAGGGGAGGGAGGAAGGGGAGGCATGTTATTACAGTTCAATATTCACCTTCTTTTTGCTTTTGGAGTGCTCTTACCACGGCTCTTTCCTTTTCTAATGTATTTCTCAATTTTTCATATTTGGCTTCAGGAACACTTCCTATCGATTTTGCACTATCCACACGTTTGATTCTTTGATGTCCGCTTTGGCTTGAATCAGATGAGGTATCATGTTGTAACTGACAAAGCAAGAGTCGTTCGTCAAGCAATTCTGACAGATCTGAGGGGCTCAAATCATGCTCCGAGAGCCGTTTATGGATCCGCTGATGATGGACCATCTTGCGTGGGGTGTCATCATAACTGGGCTTTTTGACGATCAAATAATCCCCATAAGAGTCAATATAAGACACCGGTCTCCTGCTGATATAGTGTGTGTGATGGTGTGGTGGTGTTGTATTCGTTGCGGGGCGTAGTGCAGCGAATGAAGAAGCAGGACGCAGGCGTCGAGGGCGTACTGCAGGTAAGTCCACCACTGTCATTTTGGGTTCCAACTCCGAATCGGGCGTAATCAGTGCGGGTGTGATCGGTGGTGAGGGCAGTGAGCTTTCTGGTCTCTTTTCTCGTTCAGTAGCTAATTTCTCTAGTTGTTCTTGAAGGATCTGATTTTGTACGATATCTGACATAACTGCAGGTGAGGCCGTTCGTTTTGGTGATTGTGGTCTATTGGCTTCAGAAGGTCGACGGCTTTGTCTGGCTTTATTAGGTGTAGGAGAAATGGGTGGACTGGTGATACCATGTTCTGTGTTACATGTTTTTTTTTTTCTCTGATATGTTTTGATCTAGCAAAATGTTAGATTCTCCGTAAAAGTTTGAGGGCTCTTTATCATTATTATCATTATTATTATTGTGTACCCTGACGACGGTTACTAAGTAGTGTGCTAATAGGATTTCCTTTTTTTTTAATTTGAATTCTCCTTTTGCTAGACTTAGTTTTTTTTTTTTATATATATTTACCTTAGTCTTTTTGTTTTCTTTTGTGAATCTGGAATAGGCTTATCTAGTGTAAAGCTTAGTGGGACGATTATTACAGAAAATTTTCGTACTTTTGACGTTTTTTTTGGGTTGTTGTACAAGTTCGTTTTGAGTGACAGTGTTTTTGGCGTGATTCAAATGAAGTTTTCTAAAGAATTTTTGTGTTGCGGAAGAGGATTCATTTGATCCAACAGTAGTTGACATGAAGAAGTTAAAAAAAAAAATACAAAAAAGAAAGACTGGTAATTGTGGAACGATTATCAATGATGCTTTATTTTTTGTGTGTACTTTAAGGAGGCAGCCTATCCCCACTCCTTAAAAATTAGACATTACAGTTTGGCTTTCACCAATTGTTGAAGGTTTATAAACATATTTTCAAAGTCAACCATTGCTCATCTTTCTTTCTTTGGAACATTTTTTTTATTTTTTGTTTTATCGTGTCGACTAAGGAAACCGTTTTTTTTGTTTTATTTTAATGGTAAGATACCACAAGACAAATTTCTTTCTTTCGTCACACAGTTTGTTTCTATTAACGCGGTGGTCATAGTTTGTTTTACTAATGACCCAATGGCTCAATGCCTGCTGTTTTAAACTTGTTTTACTAAATGATCGCATCTAGTCCTTTCCTCCTTTCCATAAACCCCTTCCCTCGTTTCCTCCTTTTCTTATTTTATTATGTACATGGTAGTTAAACTCACCATTTCGTGATGAAGCAAAATTCGAGTTTCTCAAGACAACAGCTTGTTTCGAGAATATGATCATGAGATGGCTGTGTATATGTAGGTAATGTGTTTGTGTATTTATTTGTCTGATCTTGACTTGAAGGCTGTTTTAACTAGACCAATTTTAAGTTGTATATAACGATGCATGCACTTCTCCTTACTCTTCATTTCAAAGCGCAAGTCCTTTCATTGTAAATTCATATAAGTATTTTTGTGGGTATCTGACAACCGTGATTGTATTCTAATTACAAGGGCTTTTGCAGTGAAATAAAAAAAAACATACATGCAAAATAACGCGTAACTCTCAAACTCGATTTCACGGCAATTAGTTATTACAAGAGCGCATTTAAAAGAAATCGAGATGGTGCACAGACTCATTTGAAAGAACCAATCGATATTTTATTTATTGCTCCCCTCCTTCCCCTTTTTCTTTTTTAGGGAACTGTTGTGAGATGCATATTATACCGATCATGATCTCCGAGCAACTTTTTCTACCTGATGATGATGCATCGATGCATAAGGAACTTGATCTTGGTTGTGTTTGAAAAGCCTTGGCAATAGGTATTTTCATGACTGTCAATGAGTTGATTCACTTTAGACATAATCTTTTCAAGATCCAAATTATTTGTTTAATCTAAAGTCCCAATACTTGTGAATGAATAAGATTCATGCAAGGCAAGGCTTGTGAGATGATCCGCCTGTAAAAAAAAAATAATAAAAAGAAAAGATCAGCCATATCCCGTCTTTTCTTTATGTCTTTAGTATCACAAAAATATATGACATAAGTGATGTTTTTTTTTTTCTTTTCTTTTACCGCTTTGTGTGTGTGTGTATATGCGAGTTAATATTAGTGAGGTAGCCGATAGATTGTTTTTTATTTTGTTAATAAAAGAAAAACTCGTTTCTTTAAATAGATCTTTAGTTTGATTTGAACATACACTCCTATCATCCCTCCTCCCCTGCAAATACACTGTTGTGTTCATATAAAAACAGGTTTTGTATGCAAAAAAAAAAGAATAGTTGTGTCAGCTTCGCGCCATTTTTCACATTTATTGAATCGCACAAAAAAAGGATTACTCTTATACGTCTCCACCCAGAATAATGTAAGAAAAAAAAACAAGTGTCTCCACAAATAAAATATGATTTTCTTAAAGTAAAACAATACATTAGAACCCATTTTACTTTTAAACATTGCAGTGTCTCATTAAAGGATTTGAGGAACCGCTAAAAAAAATAGTGCGCTCACGAACTTTTTTTTTACTATTTTTTTTTCATTTTTTTCAAATGTCTTTGACTTCGGTAATAATCAAAGCCAAGACACAACAAACAGCCACCGTTCTTTGGTTTCACGGTCTCGGCGATTCAGGAGCCGGATGGTCATTTTTAGCTGAAGAATTATCCACTCTCTTTCCTTATGTCAAATGGATCCTTCCCAATGCGTAAGAATTATTTTATTCAACAATCGTAATTTTTTTTTTATCAAACATCTCGATAGTCCTATTCAACCCATCACTTGGAATGGAGGTTATCGTATGCCAGGTAAACCTTTTTTTTTTTTTTATCTGTATACTAACAAAATTATATCCCATAGCTTGGTTTGATATCGCTGGACTTGACAGAGCAAGCATTAAAGCCGAAGACGAAAAAGGCATGCTTTCTTCAATAACTTCCGGTAAAAAAAACTTTCCAAAAAAAAAAATCGCAAACTCATTCTATTTAGTGAACCGATTTATTCGTGAGGAAGTAGACAACGGTATTCCTGCCAACCGTATTGTTATTGGCGGTTTCTCTCAAGGTTGTGTTCTTTCATTGTTGGCAGGTTTAACGTCAGAATACAAATTGGCTGCTATTGTGGGTTGTAGCGGTTGGTTAGGCTTATCGGATAAAATAGCCTCGGTAAGAAAGAAATTCAAAATGCTAGACATAAAACTAATTTTTTTTTTTTTTCTTTAGATGGCTTCCGATGCCAACAGAAAAACACCCATCTTGATGTGTCACGGTGATTCAGATCCTGTTGTCAAACCTGAATACGGTAAAGAATCCGCAGATAAGCTAAAGTCCCTCAATTATCCCCTTACTTTCAAAACCTATCCCGGCCTCACTCATTCTGCCAGTCCACAAGAAATTGCTGATATTGCCGAATTTTTGAAAAAAGTCATTCCTCCCAACTAAAAGCAATCAAAAGCCGCGTATATTGTTTTTTTTTTTTTTTCTGTTGCTGATTTTATTTGTTTACAATTCAATAGAGTGAGATCCATCTTTGTCGACTAGTGTGGTTTTAAAATTTGGTAAATTGACAATGAATCTCGTCTTGAGTTCTTCTATGCACATTTTCATCAATGTCTTTGCTTCGTCTAGTGTCAGGTCTGGCTTGTAATGACGGTCCATTAACGATGTACAAAAATAGGCACCATAACCTTGTGCACAGAATGGTAATGAAGCCATGGCTCCAAGGTGATCAATCCAAAAAAGTTCGGGTTTTTCTTTCTTTGTATCGTAACCACCAATAATTAAGTTAACAGAGTATGGGTGCTATACATCAATATCAGCAACAAAATTTGATTTCTTTCTCTTTCTGTTTCTTACTCTGCTTCGAAGAGAATCAGCTAACTCACGACGAGTGAAATTGGCGGTGGCTTTAGGATTAAGTTCGATTCCATTCTTGATGCCGTACAATTTGATATTTCTTTGAATATATTCAGCAAAGTTGACAGTATCTCCTGGTTCACCAGAATAAAGCATGACAGTGTGTGCGTTCAGTTGACGAGATTTGTCTTCGCTTCCTTTCATCACCACAATACTACGGGCACTGACAGTATCAGCAGAAAGCAAAGTAAACCCGTTACCGGTAATTCCAAAGAGACATTCCATTTTTTTAAATTATCGTTTTTAAGAAGAAGAAAAAAAAAAGGTGGAGAGGGGGACGCGTATGTGTGGTCCATCACTTTGTTTCCCTCCTTCTCTCACTCTCACAAAGTGACTGGTATTAGAGCGCAGTTTTAATTCTTGCTAAGGGCAATCCTGTCTCGAAACAGTCTCAGGACCATTATACTTTACAAAATTAAACAACACAACTATTGGAAACATCACGAAAAGTTAAAAAAAATTATAACTAGAAATATAGTCAGAGCCCCTCAGAGTAGAAACCGTCAGGTACCAAAAAAAAAGCTTTTGAAAATTTTCTAAAGTTAACTAAATATTGCTGATAGTATCCAGCATAGAAACAGATTGTATATTTTATTGGTTTTGAATCATGCAAGAACTGCAGAAACATACATCATAACCGTGATCAAAATAGCTTGGTATTAACGCGTTTTTTTTTTTTTTTTTTTTTTTTTTAGAAATCTTGCAAATAATCAAAAGGATTCTCTTTATTCCGGATAGATAAGGAGCACGCTTTGTCGCTCAATTCAAACGGGCAATATATTTAATATGAGACTTTGCACTCATTTTGTTCAAATACAATTCATCCTTAATAATTCCTTACAAATCCTAAAAAGGTATAGACAAAAGTCTATGATCTCATTTATATTTTATTCTTCCGATAAATCTGTATAAATCATTTTTTCTGTAAAGATAAACGCTCCGTTCAAAACCTCATAATATTAAGTTCTTTCAATAAACTGCCCATAAAGTGACATTTTCAGACGGTATTAGAGCTCTTAAAGAAATACAAAAAAAGAAAAGAAAAAGAAAGAAAGAAAGTAAGCCTTTTTTTTTTTTTTTTAATACCAATGATTTGGGCATAAGAACCACAGTTAAAAGACTACTAGTATTGAATATGACTCACCATAAACAGAAAAAGAAAAGCATAAAAAAAGAACTGCAATGCATCAAACACCGCTTGTTTAGACCGGCTTTTCGAACAAATATGGGACTGAGGATTCGGGAAAAAAAAAAAAAAGTAAAATATCTTGGTCTATCTGTAAAACAAGTATTTTCTATTGGTTTCATGCATCTCAATAGAAACCAAGTATCATTAAACACTTCTACATGGAAAGGAAAGAAAAACGAAAATTGTCTACTGTCTGTATCACAAAAGTGACACGAATATAAAAGCTTAGCTCTTTTGGCTTTCTTTTTTTTTTTTTTTTCTTTTCTTCTTCTTTCCGTACATAAACATAATAATGACGATTAACGTTGACACTTTTCCTATTGGTTATTTCTATATCATTTCAAAGCTCAATGGTATGGCTTTAGATATCGATGCCAATCAAGCTATTGAAGTAGGTTCCCGATTTGAAAAAAAAAAAAGGAAAGAAACGCGATATTGATCACCTTTTATTTTAGAGCGGTTCCAAGGTTGTCACTGCTGTGAAAAAGGAAGATAAACCTGAAAGAGATACTCAATTATGGATTCATCAAGATGGTAAGGAAAATGAAAAAAAAAAGAAGGACGTTCATTAAAGGGGGAGAGAAAAATAGGTTTCTTGACAAACAAGTTCTCTGGTTTGGTCTTGGACATTGGAAAAGCAAAGACTTTTAAAGGTAAGAAAGTGCATATATAGAGTCCCACCAAGAAAAAAAAAAAAAAAGGCTCACTTTATATTACATAAGCCATCTTTACTGGCGAAGAAGCAGTATATGTGGACAAGATGAAGGAAGAAGAAAATGTGAGTTTTTCGGACATTGTCCCGGACAGTGTAACACGAATCTAATTTAAATTACATTATAGGCTAATGACCAACGATTTGGCTATACGAACGAGTATCTTCACGTCCTTTCGGATCCCACTCAAGTGGTTGATATCAAAAAGTCCAATGCTGAAGCAGGTGCAGATATTATGATTTACGAACGCAAAGAGAATGTGGAGGACGGTATCAACCAGCTTTGGGATTTACAACTCGCCGATCCTCCCAAGGTCTTTGATTCTTCCGACGATGAAGAAGATGATAGCAAACGCGCTCGTTTGAACGCCTGGTTTGGAAGTTGGTTCGGTTGGGGACATGAAAACAAGCAAAAGATGTTGCAAGAAGAAGAGCTTCACAAGGCTCATGAAAAGGTTTACAAGAAAAAGAAGTCTCATTTGAGTTATGAAATTATTGCTGGTGCTGTTGCAGTAGAAGCTGTCAAGCATTACATGAACAAGCAAGAAGAAAGTGGTGAAGATGTTCATTTCAAGGGTGCCAAGGAAGCTATTGCCGGTTTCGCTGCTGCTGAGGTACACACAATAAAAAAAAAAAAAAAAAAAAAAAAAAAAAAACGAAACGCATATTAACTCCTCTTGTTTTAGATGATCAAAATTTTTATGGAAAGAGGTAGCGATGACGATGATAAAGATGATGATGATGATACAAAGCAAAAGAAACAAAACATGCTCCAAAGAATGGCTGTCTCTGCTGCTTCAAACTATTATGAATCAAAACTTGTGAAATAAAGCAAAATTGTAAATTTTTTTAAACATCCGGACTTTTAATTCTTTCCCTTGCTCTCAATTTTTTTTTTTTTTTTTTTGTGGACTTGTTTTTTTTTTTGAATTTGGTACATTACAATGGATAAGTCTTTTGGCAGCTTATTGCGCAGCTCTCGCCTAGCCTCTTTTGATAAGACAATCGACCAAGTATACAAAACTCCCAAGAACAGCAAAAGAATTGGTGATTGGGGATTGAAACGTAATTTGCCTACAGTAATTCGTACACCCCATGTGGTTGTGAAAGCACTCGACACAGCTGAACACCAAACACCCTGGAATTCAGGGGAAAGCAAGGTTATGTTTGTCAAACGTTGGAAGGAGAATTTTCCTAACTCTAACAAACCTACTCGTCGATCTGAAGAAATACAGCATAACATTGCCAGTATGACCCCTGCAGAGTTCCAACGATTCTTAAAGACGATTGAAAAGAAAGCGCCTGAATTTAAGGCAGCGATAGCACAAAAGGAATTGTTACCCGAACAAGTATTTGACTACCTCAAGGTGAACGTGACCGGAGACAGTTATAAGGGCGGAGGAGTTGTTGGACCCACTTACTCGGACCACCAAGTCGAATGGGATTATCCAGTTCCCGGTCGTATACTCAATATCCTCAGACGCACAGAAGGCCATGCAGTAGGTATTGGCGGTGTAGTGGCTCAATTGCCTAGAAGATTCGTTTTGGGTCTCAAAGCGTCCGCAGACAGAATGGTACGCACCTTTTATGTACAACACTCAGAGATAGACGAAGAAGGAAAACCAAGAGTGACAGTTACGATCCGTCGAAAGACATCACCCACTACTGTTTCTATCTTAAATGGCGGTGATACTCCTGAATACCAAAGCTACTATGATAGACGAACAAATTCATCCAACATGACAGCTAACGATATGTGGAATACTCAGTCCCAAAATAACAGACGTCATACAAAACCAAACCAAATGGAAGAAAACATTGAACCTAACCCAGAACATGCGGATTTGATGTCACGTATTTCTAGCTTATTAGAGAGTCAGAAAAAATAGAAGTAAAAAAAAAAAAAAAAAAAAAAAGGGCCCTGATTTTTTTCATTTTGGTTAAATTATTCACCGAATTAAATTCTTATCTTCTTGGCAATTATGTCTGGAATAATCCACGCTATTGTCGCGAATTCTTCTTTGTATTACTTTGTATCGTGTGAACCAGGAGTCGTTGTTATCCTGCTATTTTGGCATCGTGTTTGCATCCCTCACCCCTTAACGTTGAGCATATATTTTTTTTCGACCAATTAATGTGCACAAGCAAGTTATAAATAAGGAAATATACAGATGATTTGTTTACAGAAAATTAATGGCAAAGAGGGCTTAACTTGTCAAAAAAAAAAAAAAAAAAAAAAAAAGATAAAAAGAAGAAAAGAGGGAGTTAAGAAGGGGAGAGTGTGTGTGTGTATGAGGGAAGGGGGAAATTTGCGACATTGTTTTACTCATTTGTCTGCTCGGACAAATCCGTGCCAAACAAAGGGTGGATTTTTTTTTTTTTTCTTTCCATATTCCGGAAAGAGACTTGAAAGTGGAGAGCGATAAAGTGAGCAAAAGAAACAAAAAAAGTAACTCGTGTACACTACATGCAGAGGTACATGTGCAATCTAAACAAGATGTATTATTTGTTTGTACATGTCCGTGAACACGTTTTTAGTTTCCCAATTAAATGGAGTTGTTTGTTATTATCAAGGTTTACTTGTTATTTCTAAGACCCAAAGCCTATATTTATTTTTATACACCAACAGGAACCCTTTGTAATATGTATGTGCGTATATTCAACTAATTAATAAATCAATAAATACATAGTTTGTATGAAAGATCGCCAATTTGCAGGTCGCAAACTTGTCAATCAAAACAAAACTCATTACTCGGCGCATTGGTTGTACAAACGATCGTTTTTATTTATTTTTTTAACCAAAGCAAGGACCAGTGAGTGACAATAAAGGTAATTTTTTTTTAAGTAATTGACAATATGTTCAATTGGAAGAAAAAACTGCAGATCTTAAAGTGTACTCCTTTTTTTCTATGTCTAAATAGAATAGGCTCGAACAATAAGTATGCGTTGCTATCAGCAAATGAATAGCCTCAGATAGGATAGAACAATAATAATAAAGGAATAGGGAGAATAAATAAGTGTGCGAACTTGGTCTGTGTTACTGTACACAAATAAGGGGCTTTCCGTACAGTTGATTGAACCATTTATTTTTAGCCCTCATAAACAACGTCCATTGCAGTTACAGTCCAATGACAGGTATTTAAGAACCAGATTTTTTTTTTTATTACTTTTTCTTTTTATCATTCATTCATTCTTCATTACAAGAACAAGTCTTCTTGTATATACCTTTTAATTCATTAAATCTCTTCATTCACTTAACCCATTTACTCTCCCTTCAAAGAACTTTTTGATAAAGAATTCTCATTGGTAAATTTAATTAGAAAAAAAAAAAAAAATTTGTTGTAAAATACTAACATTTTTATAGTCATGTACTCCACTACTTCTGCTTTCCCTTCATTTGAATTATCCACCATTTCTGCTCCTTCTCAGTTATCTCCACAAGATATTGATATGGAATCATGTTTAAGCAACTACCAACGTCAAGACAGTATCGATTACAGTCGTCGTTCAAGTTATTTTACTGGTCTCTTATCTTCTAGTGAATCCAACCTTTCTGACCAAGAGCAGCAAACTCCCAGTCCTCTTAGTGTGTACGAAAATTACCACTATTCTCATCCATTGGATAATTCTGACAAAAGACGATTAAGCACTCTTGTTGAACTTCCCCAAATGAATTTTCAATCTCCCGATTACAGTTATCCCACCGCTATTCACCCCTGGATGTCTGCTGAACCTCTCGCCCCATCCCGATCTCCAATGATGTATGCTAACCCAGCCATGGACATGTATTCTCCCCAAGCTTACATGAACAACTCATTTCATCCCCTCTGTTCATCGATGAATGACAACTTGGGTGTTCCCATCGACGGTTTCCGTGAAAGAGCCTCTTCAGCCTGCTCGTCTCTCTCTACTGATAGCTCTCTTTCCATGAGCCCCCCTTCAACGCGTCGACAAAGCAAATCTCCCGTCAAGCGTTCTCGAGGTCGTAGAGTATCCAACAGTCCTAGCGTAGCAGGTCAAAAGGTGTTTACTTGTATGCAAGATGATTGTGGTAAAGTTTTTAAACGTTCTGAACATTTGAAACGCCATGTTCGTTCTATCCACACCTTGGAAAAGCCCTACGAATGCCCTTACCAATCTTGTTCCAAGCGATTCTCTCGCTCTGATAACTTGAACCAACACATTCGTATCCACAGACACACTGGAAAAGACAAAAACATAACACATACTCATCGCAATACATTCAACAACTTTATGCCTGCTTATTAAAAAAAAAAAAAAAAGCCACTTATTATCATACCATTACTGTTTGTCCAACTACTTCATTTGCATGCTTTAATTTATTCAACACTATGCCCTCTCCCACATCAAGAAAAAATATATTACATTTGTTCTGTATCATAAATATAATAAAACATTTCTTTTACTTGAAATCGACTTAACAACAAGCACGGTCCACTCTAACACTCCGATAGGTTCATGGGGCCAACACCAAATTCAAAACATTCACCGATATTGTACAACGTAATTTACAAGAATGCACGTCCATTTTTATTTTTAAATTGCATAAATACATGCTTATTTCACAATGTGTAACTCTCTAGTATTTACAATCATGTCATGGGAAAGGAATATAAGAGATGGTCTAGATTGCAGCGTTTTTCTTATTCTTTTAATGTACAGTTTTTTTCGTTTGAGTTTGGGACGTTTTGATTTTTTTTTGAGGGAGGGGGGGGAACTAAAAAAGGCTTTCTAGATATTCACTTTTTTTTTTTTTTTTTTTTTTTTTTTTTGGGACGAGCAGAAAAATAATTTGAGATTATGCCATGAAAAAATTTAGATTTTTTTCTTTTAAGGTAAATTGATTATATCAAGTATAATCCTGAAACTGAGCCCTTACTTTGGGCACAAAGTGAGATGGAAATCTATGATTTTCAAAGAGTCTTTTCATGTCTTTTTTATTATTATTACTTTATATTCGTTTATAGCTCTTTCCTTTTGAAACAAGTGGCATGAATTATGTTACGCTTACAAAATGGCCTGCAAAAACTATGTTATGCCCACACATAAAATGGTTGGTAAGCGACGTTACACTGATGTACGTGACAGTCGCCCCCCCCTCTCTCTCTCTCTTTTTTTTTTTTTTTTTGTTTATCTCAAATACAACAAGTGCACTTGATTTTTTCTCTAAAAATTGTTTAAATGAAAGATGTTAGTAACACAGAATCCAGTATACCCGGCAATTCCTTAGAACCTATTACTGAAAAGAATGCAGCTTTGAAAGAATACAGATACTCTCCTTATGGAACTTCCTTCAAAAGCTCAACACTTGCCCGTGTCCACCGAAGACGAGAACATGCTTGCGAGCTTTATTTTTACATGCAATGGCGGTAAGGAATCACACTAAATGGTAGCTCAATGCTAATTCATATTGTCCGCAGAAACTATTTCATTTATAACGAATGATGGCAAGTTTCGTTGTTCACCCGTAGGCTGTTTGAAAAATATATTCCAATATTGATAGTTTTGCCACCCACTTGAAAGAACATCGCAAAAAAAAAAAAAAAAAAAAAACGAGTCTGTCACTGTGGCTAGTGTCGAGCAATCAACGAATTAAGCACGATGTTCTGTTACGGTTGAAGCGACTATATTGTGATTGATATCATATATGTTTTTTTTTTTTTTTTTTTTTTTTTTTTTTTTTTTTATTTTTTTATTCATAAACTTGTGAGGAATAATTGTGTTTGACCTCTGGTCGTACACTATACCACTCTATCTATATTTTCCTTTTCAGTTCATCCTACATCAACTCATGTTATTCATTGTCAAATTATTATACTTAGACTCTCAGTCTCTTATTTACAGTTTTTCTCTCAATCCTTAATGTACAGTAGTAATTATTAGCTATTGATTTGTTGTCTAATTCATAATCACCAAATAATAAAGTTTGTACTAGTATTCTCGACTTAATGAATTCTCTAGAGAATGTATGTTAACTCTTATGTCATCGGTTTCCTTTGTGCTCGAAGTAAGGGCTCAGTTTCAGGATTATACTTGATATAATCAATTTACCTTAAAAGAAAAAAATCTAAATTTTTTCATGGCATAATCTCAAATTATTTTTCTGCTCGTCCCAAAAAAAAAAAAAAAAAAAAAAAGTGAATATCTAGAAAGCCTTTTTTAGTTTCCCCCCTCCCAAACTCAAACGAAAAAAAAGACTGTACTACACTTTATGTATTCTGGGCTAGAACGTTGGATCCACTTCGACGCAGATTCGATTCCTGCTCACGGCATATAAGCTTTGATAACCTCCTCGTTGTTTCACCATATTCTGGGCTAGAATGTTTTCGAATGACGACATTCAGGTCACCCGGAAACACTATTCTGGGTAATGTGCCGAGTAACAATAAAGGTTGAGATTCCATTTTCTATTTTTTTTTTTTTTCTTTCTTCTTAACTATGTCTCAAGACCATCTGTTTTCGTCTACATTTCAGCCACCGTCACAACCTATATTTGATCCAAGTCTTTATCCAAATGATATTTCATTACAGTTTGCCTCTTCTGTACCTCAGCGTCCGCAGTACCCTCTCCATTTTCCAACTTTTCACAACCAGAACCCTGCTGTCATGTCTTGTAAATATCAAAAAAAAAAAAAAAAAAAAAAACTCATTTTTTTTTAAAAAAAAAAAAAAAAAAAAAAGCTTTGCACGGATTGAACGCATTCAATCCTCCAGAATTACCAAAGCAACAATCCAAGGCAGAAAGAAGAGCTGAACATAATGCTACAGAAAGGGCTCGTCGGGAGAACCTGAATGCGAAATTCCAACAACTTGCTCACACACTCCCCAACTTACAAAACGACAGCCGAAACTCCAAAAGTGCGATTATCGATCGTACATTAGACTATATTAATAACTCAGTGATCAAGGAAGAATATATGCAGACTAGAATTAAGGAACTCGAAACAATCAATCGTCTATTATTAGATCAGCTGAGTGAACGTACCACAAAACGAACAAGATCTCAAAATGTTTCGCCAAGTCCTGAAGAAGATTTTTTAAAAATCCCAAAGATGTATTATGCGGACATGAACAAATTAGATTCAAGGAAATTTGAAGAACCCACGTTTTCACTTATGGATCAACGACAGTTTAATTAGATCCAACAAAAAAAAAAAAAAAAAAAAAAAAATTTCATTACGCTATGCCCTTCCCTTTCTTTCACTATCATTTTCTTAATATTATTGTCTATGTATTATGCCTCATCCTCCCTTTATTAAAATTCATTCTCAAAAATACTATTTTCTCAAAAAGAGATAGAATCCATTTTGGGATTTTTTTCCAATTGCAGTAAAGAAAGGAGCCATTTTTAAACTTTTTTTTTTTTTTTTTTTGAAAATTTGTAATGGAGTGTGAAATATCTTATTTATCAGCCTCTGTGTATTTTCAAATTGGTCAATGTTGAACTATGCGTTTTTTTTTTTTTTTTTTTTTCGGAAAAAAATGTCGTATTTCTACTCTTGACTCTATTGAGACTGTTTTAGTCGACCTTCTTGTTGCTATGGTACCTTTTCTTTAAGCGCTTTATCACCACAGCTAAATCCGTTCGAAATTAAGGAAGATTTATCAAGCAAGCATGTCTGAGCTTTCTTTTGTATTAACAGAGGACTGTGGTATTCTAGAGATAATACACATTTGACTGAGTAGAAAATAAGAGAAAATAAGGAGCCTTATATTTATATTCTTTGTTTGTAAAAGAAGAAGCAAAGAAAAATTAAAAATGGAAGCATCATTTGATTTCCTTGGTAAAGACTCATAGCAGGATTGTATCTAAAGAAGTCTTAGATATAAATCAAGATTCATCTATCAGATTGACAACAATGCAAAAAGATCTAAACATAAAGTTGGTTTATGGAACATTAGATCCTTTTTTTTTTTTTTTTTTTTTTTTTGTATGAAAGCGAACATAAGCTCGTTACTTTAGCCAGATGGTAGTATAGTACTCAGGCTTGACATTTGTAATAAACCAAGCACTATAATTAAAATTGTAGGATTTTACTACAAGTCTGAATAAAATCCTACAATTCTTTTTTTTTTTTTTTTTTCTTCATAGTGCTTCTTAAACTGAATATCTAATAACTGATTAATAAACCATAAAAAAAAGGAGAGAGGAGCAGAAAATCAAACTAACTGGCTTAAGAACTTCCACATTTACTTTGCCCGAGACCGCTGGCATGTCTGGTTTCCCAATTAGATTCTTTTTCCTTTTCTGCAAAGATCGTTGGGATTTGTAAAAAAAAAAAAAACTCTTTTTTTTTCAATTTCTTGTTTAGCTGAATTCTATTTTATGAAATACTTAATACTTAAAAAGAAGTTACTAATCTTGATATTTACCATTTGAAGTTCACTGGAGGGGGTTTATAAAAAAAAAGGGGGAGGGGGGAGAAAAGGCGTTTTTAACGTTTACGTTACTGAGTTTTAAGTGTATCGTAAAAATCACATGCTTTTCTGCTTTTTCCTTTTCGAGAAAAGTCGCCACATACAGTCAAAGCAGCGTCAAAGGGCGTTGACTGTATTTAATTTTTTCCCCTTCCAAACCTCCAAATGACCATTTTTTCATCTTTAGGAAAAATATGAAGATTGCATAAAATGAGATGTTTAGATAATTCAAATAGTCCGGATAACTCAATTCATCATTTTTTTTATAAGCAAAATTTAAAACTCTTCAAGTGTTAAAGAAACAAATCATGCAACTATATTTTGGGTGTTTTTTTTTTTTTTTTTTTTTTTTTTTTTTTTTTGAAACAACAAAATTATCTGATGTCCCATGCTAGCTGAACTCTGGTTCTAATAGAAAAAAATTGCTTTGCCACCGAGAAAGAATGCTTCAAAATTGTGTAGTCTATGGATCATTTGTACTCGTACTCGATAGGTGCTACTTTTGCGATGTATACAAACTATTCTGCATCAAAGTCGATCATATCAACAAAAACACCCTAAAGGGTGGCTGGCGAGATAAATCATGGCTATTCAATCATATCAGTTTTCCGTGGTACATCGAAAAGGGCTATTGAATCAAGGTACGGACTCCCTAAGCAGGTTATGTCATATTTACTCTCGAAAACGCTTTTTTTTTTTTTTTTTTTTTTATTTGAGATTAACGCATGTCCAATACAACACATATAAGGAACTACCACTGTTGATCTAATGTAACTTGTCATACTAGCACTGCCTGAATTTCTCCTCTTTATAGAGACGTAATTTGCAAAAAGTGGGTTCTCTCTCAACTATCAACTTTTTTTTTTAAAAAAATAAATTTTGCCTTACAAAAAACGAAATCTTTCTCCCTCGCTCTTACTCAATAAAGAGATTCAAGAGACTCGTAAACTTTCCGGTCTGTATAATTGATCACCCGGATAACACATAACGCTTATAATTATCAAGTATTGAACGTGCGTTAATCTCATACGAAAAAGAAAATATTTATGGTAGTAAATATGACAATTAGTAAAGCTGAAGATTAGATAGTTGCTGATGCTACCTCTGTTATCTCATTAAACTGGAAGATAAATAGTTCTGCTCTTAAGTAGATTGTTTGCTAGAACTTTTTTTTTAAAAAAAAAAATTCCATTACAAATAAGAAATTAAGAGACTCCTCATCCTTTGTAAGAGAAAAGATAAAGGTCAGAAAAAAGCGACCTTATGGATATCAACAATGATGAGAACGTCTTTTTTTTTTTTTTTTTTTTTTTTTTTTTTTTTACAAAACTCGTCTGGTTATACACATGCTTATCTTGTTGTACATGAATCCAAGACTCTTTATTGATTACAATATATAAATATATATATATATATATATATATATTCTAGCCTTCCAAATTTTTGTTGTGCGGGTAATAAGTATTATTTAAAAGTTGTTTGTGAGGACAAATGAGCTACAGAACACCCCCAAAAGAAGAAGAAGAAAAGAAGATGGTATTGGATTCTCACTGATAAAAGATCAAAGAAAAATTGCTATGTGCTTATATGATATTTACCCTTTTCGGATTAAAAAAACTAGTCAATTTGGTAACAACCTTTCTAGTATTCAAAAAAAAAAAAAAAAGAAAAAGAAAAAAATGCTTTTTAATCGCCTGTCGACATATGCCGGTTGCTGAAGGCGAAAAATACCGAGCAATTTTTTTTTTTTTTTTTTTATTATTGTAACAATATGGAAAACAGCAAAACATTAACAGCAATTAAAACACCAAGTGAATTACCACGATCAGAGTCTGATTTCTATCCTTTCATTCCTACAGTTGAAAATAATGAACCTTCTACATCTTTGGAAGGCGAAAGAACCATGCCGCCTATAGAATCTACCACGTTTGGACATGACATTACAGAAAACACTGACATGACTTCTGAATTTGGATCTCTACCGTCTGTGATAAAAATATTAACACCTGTATTGGAACAATTAAATAAGAAGATGAGTATTGTGGCAGACAAGTATGAGAAATTAGCGGATCTTGATGCTTCATTGATCGAATTCAATCAGTCGTTTGGATGCTTTTTGTCTGGCATGCAAACGAGTAATGAAACTATGGACTGGAAATATGTAGGTTTTTTTTTTTTTTTTTTTTTTTTTTTTTTTTTTTTGCATGGTATATGTATATATTTATTCAACAACTTGTATGAGAAATAGGCGCCAACAGATCTATTAATTAAAAAATATAATGAACAAAAACAAGCAAAGACTGTTCACGACACGTTACATCGTAAATACAAAATGATTTTGTATGCATTCTTTTCTGATTGATATAGTTACGCTTAATAGATAATGAGCCAGTGAAAACATCTGCTCCGGTCGCATCTTCAGCAAGTACAGAAAACACAAACAAAACAAAAAAAAGAACAGCGCCATTACAAAAAAGTCAACAATCTGCAAAGAAAAAAAAAACGGCCTCAAAAGTAAGAGAACGATAATCTAAAAAGCGATCTCACCATGTTTGAATAGAGTCAAATCAATAGAATCATTGAAAATTTACCAGAACTTTATCGTGGAAGAACTGTGAGTTTTTATATATGTATATACATATATATATATGCGGATATTCACTATTGTTATGTTAGGACGAAAATGAGCAAATGAAAAAGATGCTTGAGGCACTTATTCAAAAACCTGATGGATTGTAAGAAAGAAAAGATTCGGACTCAATTAATTATATTTTGTAGAACAAGAAAAGAGTTGGTGAAAGTCACCGATCTTGCTCAACGAAAAGTGATTGACTGCCTCAAAGTATTGTGTCATTGTAAAGTGGCAATATCTAAACAAGTACAGGTAAATGATTTATGAACTGGTTTATATGTTTATGCTAAGAAAAAAAACCCACTCAGGGAGAGTACAATACCTTTTGCTTGGTTTGATTGCATAATAAACACAGCCCGAATACGCGTTTTTGTAACCTGATGCAGCTCCGTTGTTCCTTTCAAAATCTCCACCATTGTAATCTAGATACAACCACGCCCCCCCCCCTCCCTGAATCACACCATGTGCCAAATCGAGCTGTTAAGTATCAGTAATAATATTATCTTAATTAGCAGTAGAGTATTTCAGAACAAAGGAGTTTAATGGATTGAATGTTTCAACTAAAAAAATTTGAAGGATGACACAAGCATCATTTTGACCTTTTTTTTTTTTTCTGAAATGTAACGAGATTGAATCCCCGGTAATTACATTACTCCTTCTCCTAAAAGTAAAAAGTCAGTTTCCAATGTGAACCACCTTCTGTTTTGAGTAATCAATCAGCGGAAAAAAAAAGAAAAAAAAAAAAAGGTTAATTTGAGAGGGGACTCATTAGCGAACGTCGTTCAACGTATGAAACATTCATTTGATATGACTAAATACACTATTTTGACATGTCAAAGGAATAAAGACTCTCCTTTACAAGTAACATATTTCAAGCAATTGTCTAATTTGTCAATCTATCGGTTGAATTTCTTCTGCACCTAATATAAAATATCACGCACATACACTTTTGAATCTTTTTTTTTTTTATTATTATTCTTACGAATGGCTGTTGTTTCAAAAAAAAAAAAAAAAAAAAAAAAAAAAGGGAGGAATCATGTTTATACTCAACAAAAGTTGCATTATGAATTTCTGCAATATCCACCAATAATTGTTGTACCTGAGCTTATAAATATGAATAAAGAGATAAAAAGTAATAAAAAAAACCGCGGGAAAAGAGAGAGAGAGAGAGAGAGAGAGATAAGGAGACTAATATTCAAAGTTTTTTTTTTTTAAAAAAAAAGAAAAATTGAAAATGAAAATAGAAACGTGGTTAAAAGTTTCCTTGTATTTGAGGGGGGAAAGAGTTCAATAATTACCAAGTTTGGTAAATGTAATAGGGTTTGAATGATCGTTTCATTGACAGTTTCTCAAAAAAAAAAAAAAAAAAAAAAAAAAAAGGGAACAGTTGTTCTTATAAGAATAAGAAAAAAAGGTGGAATAAAAGAATTCGATAATAATTTGACACACAGAAAAGCGTTAATTCTAAAAAAAAAAAAAAAAAAATTGATTTGCTTTCCTTTTTTCTTTTCTCTTCCTTTATTTTATTTGCATATTATATAAGCTTTATTTTAACTTATTTTTTTTTTTACATTATTTACTCCTATACACACTGCTATTAATACTCTAAGCGTTCCTTTGAATGAGATCAAGTGCAAAACTCATTGGCAATCTTACTCATCGAGTTGTCATTCGAGTAAGTTTTTTTTTTTTTTTTTTTTTTTTTTTTTTTTTTTTTTTTTTTTTTTGTCAGTGTAAATATATTAACTCATTGTTTGTAGTTGCCCTATAAAAGCGGGCAGTCAATAGAAGAAGTTGAACAAGACCCTATTGTTAAGCAAACAGGTTAGTCATTTCTCTCCTTACAACGAGGTTTTTAATTTATTCGAATGAATAGTCGCTGCGCTTATTGAAATATCGAAATACAAATTACCCACAGTAGTCAATTCTTTAGGCTATGTATTGGAAGATTTACCCAAGGTTTCTAAACAGAGTAGAAAAGCGAGATACTAATATAAATGATAGGCTCAACAAGTCCCTGAAAAAAACTTATTAATAGAAATTATGCAATCAAAATTATTTTTACTTCGCCTGGTATCAGCATGTATGCAACATCATTGGCAGTACACTTATGAACAAGAAAAAAAGGAGGAGCCGGAAATAACGATAAATGAGATTCTCTTTCGTGTGAAACCGTTGGATGCACCATTGGTCACATTTATGCTTACATTGTTGAACAGCGACATCACACAATATCATATTATTAAAGAAAGTAACTCTGAAGTAACACCATTGCAAATATACGATTATGACAAGACAAAATACACATTCGAACAAATGAATTTCAGTTTAATTACAGAAATCTACAAGGCCTCTGGCAAAATATTATATTATGTGAGCTCCAGTAACTGGCAAGCTTGTTATGCAAAAATCAAAAAGGCCGTCCTGAGTTTAGGATCTACCAGCAAATTATCGAGCGATATTCCGCATGAGGTTAGAATGCTTGAATGCTGTTGTCTTAACGGAGAGAGACTACAAGTGATATTTAAAGGTAAAAAAAAAAAAAAAAAAAAAAAGTATCTAAATTAACTCTTTTTAGAGTTGAACCCTTATTATTTGCACATGAGTCTGCAGGGGAAGTTACTATTTTCAAGGTTGATCAGAAAGGCCATCTGGAAATGGATCGAAGCCTGTCCAGACGAATTCGATAAGGCTAGCCGAACAAATACCCTGCTAGATTCTGAGTTACTCTTTGACATGTGTAATTCTGCCGCAGACAGTCCACGCATGCGATCCGTTCTCTGGCCGCTTCAGACCATCTTACTCGTCCTCTCCCCGCAATTTATGATGCAAGCCTTTATGGACCAATCAACCAACCGACGCGCCAATTTCTTGATCTTACTCAAAAAATCACTCCAGACCACCCGAAGTCTAGATCTGGCCTCGGTTTGCTACGTCGACATCTGTAAGGCCGCAACCTTTGTCTCACCCAAGAACGAATCGATCTTGAGGCTGATGGTGGCTGATATTGAAAGTGATCTGAGAAGCAAGGTGTGGGACTTTTCAAACTTTCTGGGCACAGATGCAACTACCAGCAACGCGTTAGGCTACACCATTGATCAACAAGCATTGGCTACGGATTTCTTGCTATCAAGAATCAAGCTGGACAAGGAAGACGCGATCAGGACCTTGGTGCCCTCTTGTGTGGATGAAAATACGCCGATCATTGTCAAGTTGGCACTGGTCAAATCATGCTCGGCCATCATGCTTGAAGAAAATCATCTACCTTGGAACCCGACGTTGGAGTCTTTGAGAGACGGGCTGTGCGGACCGCTCCGAACGCTGTTTTTGCAAGTGGTTCGGGAAGAGATGGATCAGAGAGCGAGAGATACGCCAATCACGAACCATAGAGGACGTGTCGAGTTGTTGGTGGACACTTTGCGACTGTATCGAACGGACCCCTCTATGGCCGTACTGGGTAAAGGAGACCGAGTGGAACAGAATGCGACATTCATGAAGGGTCTGGCCATGTTATTGACACACTCAGCCCAGGTAGTTCGACAGGCTGCTGCAGAAGTATTGGTCAAATTACATCAGGCGGAAACCATCTTGCAATGGACGTCCGATCCTGATGATGTACATTTGTTTTGGAGAATCAGTTCGCCTGCGATTATTTTGATATGTAGATGTTTATTGGATACCAACTCGAGTAAAGAGATGCAATTGTTTTTGTTGGGTGTTTTGAACAAGTTGCTAAAGACAAGGCTCAAGTTTATAAAACTTAAACAGGTAAGTTTACTTTTTATTTTTATTTTCTTCTTAATATGATTTTTGCGGTAATAAACAAAAAAAAAAAAAAAAAAAAAAAAAAAAAAAAAAAAAAAAAAAAAAGCAATTCAACTGCCAGAACATCTCGAAGTGAAGTCCCCTGGAAGACCAAAGGAGGTTGCCAGGTATTTTTCTTTAAAAAAAAAAGACTTTGCCAAAACAGCCTTCAAAAAAAAGATATTTAAGTGCGAAAATTGAATTAAGTAATTCTGATGGTGACAAGGAATCAGAGGCAGAAGGTAATACTAAAATTCTACTAAGAAAAAAATGAAATTAATAAGATAGTTATATTAGAAGAAGTATTCGATTTAACAATCGTAAAAAAAAAAAAAGGAAAGCAACCAGCGAATCTGAAAAACACTATTCTCATGACGAGCTATTTATCACTC